>JAOBRB020039218.1:0-15430 GCA_027575285.2 Zoanthus pulchellus | reverse complement strand
TAGAGAGCGACAGCGACTGCAAGTGCAAGCTAAAGAACGCTAGAGAATATAAGATAGAGAGTGGCAGCGAGTACAAGCTAGAGAGTGATAGCAATAACAAGTACAAGATAGAGAGAGATAGCGACAGCAAGCACAAGATAGAGAGTGACAGCAACAACAAGTACAAGATAGAGAGAGACAGCGACAGCAAGTGCAAGCTAAAGAGCGATAAAAAGTATAAGATAGAGAGCGACAGCGGTTACAAGCTAGAGAGTGACAGCAACAGCAAGCACAAGATAGAGAGTGACAGCGACAGCAAGTGCAAGCTAAAGAGCGCTAAAAAGTACAAGATAGACAGCGACAGCAAGTGCAAGCTAAAGAGCGATAAAAAGTATAAGATAGAGGGCGGCAGCGAGTACAAGCTAGAGAGTGACAGCAACAACAAGTACAAGATAGAAAGAGATAGCGACAGCAAGTACAAGACAGAGAGCGACAGCGACTGCAAGTGCAAGCTAAAGAGCGCTAGAGAATATAAGATAGAGAGCGGCAGCGAGTACAAGATAAAGAGTGATAGCGACAGCAAGTACAAGATAGAGAGAGATAGCGACAGCAAGCGCAAGATAGAGAGTGACAGCGACAGCAAGTGCAAAGTTAAAGAGCGCTAAAGAATATAAGATAGAGAGTGGCAGCGAGTACAAGATAGAGAGCGACAGCAACGACAAGTACAAGATAGAAAGAGATAGCGACAACAAGTACAAGATAGAGAGAGATAGCGACAGCAAGCACAAGATAGAGAGTTACAGCGACAGCAAGTGCAAGCTAAAGAGCGATAAAAAGTATAAGATAGAGGGCGGCAGCGAGTACAAGCTAGAGAGTGACAGCAACAACAAGTACAAGATAGAAAGAGATAGCGACAGCAAGCACAAGACAGAGAGCGACAGCGACAGCAAGTGCAAGCTAAAGAGCGCTAGAGAATAAAAGATAGAGAGTGGCAGCGAGTACAGGATAGAGAGCGACAGCAAGTGCAAGCTAAAGAGCGATAAAAAGTATAAGATAGAGAGCGGCAACGAGTACAAGATAGAGAGCGACAGCGAAAACGAGTACAAGATAGAGAGAGATAGTGATTGCGAGAAAAAGGTGGAAAGCGAGAACGAGTAAAAGAACGAGAGCAAGAGCGAGAACGATTGCTAACTTGAGCGTTAGCGAGGACAGGAACGAGAACAAAAACGAAAGCTAAATGAAGTACAATACGAGTGTGAAAGCTAGAACAAGAATGAATAATTACGAAAAGGATGACCAGAGCGAGATTGAGTACAAAAACGAATGCAAGAATAAGTACGAGAGCAAAAGTTAGGGTATGAGAAAGCAATACAAGAATGACTACGACAACAACAATTAACTTACATCATCATAGTCTTGACGTGTCGTTGGACACTAGGAGAGACACATAGAAACTGTTATAAGAATATATATATACTTTTTTTAAAAAAAAATTTACAGTAATCAAAACGTCTAATCATGTGCAATTGGATTAAAATTAATAGTTCAAGTAACAGTTTGAAGCTAGTTGTGCTTTAATTAATAATGCTATCATTGCCCGGACTTTATTTAGGTGTCAAGTATTTCTAGCCAGCCAAAGGCCTATACTGATTGGGGACTCCATCTTTATCAATCAAAGGTGGAAGGAGACCTTTCAAGTTACGTCACACAAACACAGATATAATTCCCGAGGGCCTACGGTTTAACGTCCTTTTCCGAGAACATCTAGATACAAAAAACATTTGTTCATGAAATCCAGGTTTAGGAATACAGAATATCCCGGACAACAGACCACAGGGAATCCGGAACCACAAAACTCGCTAGTGATCGATGCCACTCACACAAATTCCTATTAAGAAAGATGTAAATTCAATTTTTTTTTAAAAAAAACAACATTGCCGCTTTGAAAGCGTTGTTGTTGTTTTTTATTATTGCTTTTCTGCTGCCAACACATTGATCACCGTCTTTCTTGAAATACAGAACAAGCTAAATCTTTTTTTGGGCCTAGTGGCGCATGTTGGATAAGTTTCTATGACTCCCCCTGGGTGGGACACTAACCATCACAGGTTAGCTTCCAGAAGAAGCTGATACTCTTTTACCTACCCCGGAAGGATGAAAGCTGAGTTGGCTTAAGCGAAAAATGTCACACTTATATTAGAATCTCGGCTAAGTGCCGGGATCTAACTTGGGAACTTATGATTGGAAGCAGTGATCTTGCAAATTACGCCAAGCACGCCCGTTCTTTGAAAAACAGAAATTAAAGCTTCGTGAATCACTTTCAAAGCTGGTTTCATTCATAAGAATTATTATTATAATTTTAACCTCAGATATTGCGTTTCTAGCATTCTTGTTAATTGGTTCACTCAATCTCGGTTATCAGCTCATATACCAAATGACCATATATAGAAACTAATCAACAATCTCGGTTATTAACTTTTTGTTTTAATTTTGTTGTCGTTTTTCGGTGCTGAAAGGTTTGGAAAGTTTTCGTAAAATTTTTAAAACTATTATTCCATTCGCACTTGTTGCAAATGAGATCGTTATAGCCAATATTTTTTAATATATTTTCATTTTTTTCCGACGCTTAGCACTCAATCTGTGAACTTTTGTAGCGAGTATTTTTCTTCCGCTTATGTTTGAGGTCGTAAAAATGATTTGAGCTCAAACAGAGTCGGTCAGCGGAGTAGCATCTAAGATATAATTTGAGATAAATATTAAAAGAGTTACAAGCAATACATACTACTTATTAACCGAAAGTGAGGTCATTACGGGAAAATCTCAGACCGAGGTCAAAACATCAAAAATGAGCTCTGAGATTTCCCTGTAATGATCGAATGGACGAGGTTAATAAGTTATTTATTGTATGGCTGTTTTTCATTTTTTTTTGTCATAATGGAAAATAATTTTAAATTTCCGTTTGCGGGCGCATAAAAGGTCATGTTCAAACAGAGCCACGAGGGATTTGAACAAAGTCACACCTATGATTTGTTAATAAGTTATCTATTATGTGGCTTTTTTTAAATTTTCGGTTGCGCGCACATAGCGCAAAAATAATGACCGGTCATAACAAAAAAATCTTGACCAGTCATTATGTGTATACAACCAATCACATTGCGAAAAAGTTTCAAGCTTATAATAAATAGGTTAGAACACCAACCTCACTCTTTCTGGCTCCAATTGAAGGAAGCTTTGAGAGGGTTTCTTTTACAACCTCCGTTTGGCCGTACATAGCAGCCACGTGTAATGCGGTAAGGCCACTCTGGTGAGGGAATGTGTAGGGTAAACAAATATTCGATTAAATTTTGAATATTCAGCAAGGCATTTTATTGATCTATCGACTTTTATGTTTGTTCTCAATCTGTTTTAACATTAGCTTTGTTTTAAAGCTTATCATTATTGTTATTATATGACTATGACTGTGACCGTAGAATGATCTTGGTTGTGACCGTGAACTTGGGCTTGATCTTGGCTGTGACCGTGACGATGGGCTTGATTTTGGCTGTGACCGTTACGATGGGCTTGATTTTGGCTGTGACCGTGACGATGGGCTTGATTTTGGCTGTGACCGTGACAGTGAGCTTGATCTTGGCTGTGGTCGTCACAGTGGGCTTGATCTTGGCTGTGACCGTGACAGTGGGCTTGATCTTGGCTGTGGTCGTAACAGTGGGCTTGCCCGTGACAATGGCAAAACAATAGGTACATAAAGTAACGAGGACGGCGGTACCGACAACGATGGCAAGGAACCAGTAAAATACAATAACTGCACGTTGGAACGCATCGAGGTGGGCTCCTGCAAGTTATTATCGCTAGAATTACAACGTGAAAAGACTCTTTTTAGAGTTTTCGAGACCTCAAGGTTGTCACTGCAAAAACGTTCAATGAAACTGTGTAGCTGCACGAAAAAAAAACATTAAATTGCTTTCGATTTACAAAACGTGAAGCAAAGAAATAAAACCCCAATGACCCGCACAAAGAAATAAAGAGTATACACCAGAAAGGTGATTTTTGGAGCCGTCGTCGTTCGCGTTCACTTTCCCGTCCTCGTTGTTTAAGGTCCTTAATGTCTATAGCAGTGGACTTATTGTCACAAACTGCGCAAACAATAAAGCAATGAAGCCAAGAATTACCAAATGCAAAGCTATTAGAAATTACGGCTATAATTAAAATTTTACCTTCTCGCTTGTTCTGTCGAAGGCCAACTTTCCCCATAACATGTTGATGACTTTCAGTTGACCAAACTTCGCTGCAAGATGAAGAACACTCATGCCCTCCTACAAGAAAGAAACACGTGTGTAAGCTTTGTCTTAAGCAAGAAAATGTTCAATTGTTAACAATCAGTATTAACTTACACAAGCATTTGCAACAGGAGAAAATAATGTAACAAAGCGTTTGTAGCAGAATATACCAACTTATCCGTCTACTAAATTTTTAGTATCCGAACATGAATGGAGCTTTTATTATTACTTTCAATAGACTGTATAACCCCTCAACTTATGATAAGGTGGAAAATCAAAGATGTTTCAGCGATAGTCAGATGGCATTGCAGAAAAGCGTTCTATTAACTGAAATAAAAAGTCCCAATAATATTTTGGCTGTGAAGTAACGCAGACTGCAGCTAGAGGTCGCTCGGGTAGTGAACACACACCGTCACAAAGACTATTTCAGTAGAAATCATAGCTTAGGCACGAAGGATTAATCTTGCCATAAATAGACTTTTTCAGATACCTGTTTGATTTATAACTTTTTCTTACTTTATTTGAATTATAAGAACAAGATATAGAGCAAAAAAAAAAACTTAATAAAAATTATTGAATTGACAGGATTCTAACATACCCGACTATTAGTATATCATGTTTTACATAAATAGGTACACCGTGTTATACACGAGTTAGCTCAATGTTTACCATCTTTTATTCCCTGCTAAAAAAATTACAGCCAATTAGAAGCCTATAAAGTAGTTGTATATTCTGCAGTATGCAACGAGTAGTATGCAAGGGGTAATTTTCCACTCTCCTTTAATGCCATAATGTTTTTTCCGCCAGTGGTTGTATATACGTTCTTAATGGGTTTTTGATAAAATTGTATAGCAAGGAACAAATTTTTAAATCGAAATTCTTTCCGATCAATTTGATAATATTGTGTAAGAACTGAAATCCTTAAAAAAGAGTTATACACAACTAACTATACGCTAAGCTATGTTGTACCCTTTCTAACTTATGCATCTGAATGTAAAATTTACAGATTGATGTTACACAATTTGTTATACCATGTAGAAATTATTTCCCTTTTCCTTACTCACCGGATCTTCTTCTGTTACTGAAGCGCCAGCTCGAATTAAATACTCAACGACATTTGTCCGGCCAGCTCTTGCAGACAATTGAAGTGGCTTTCGTAACACACTCTTAAAAATGTCAAATGGAGTTTAAGAATGAGTTATTTTGATTTACATACCAGGTGAATATTTCTCATTAACAGACAACTCGATGACTATCTGATTATATATTTTTAAGTTCGTTATTTATGTATCTATTCTAATGGTAGAAACTTGCAAAAACTTAACTATTTTAATATAATTAAAAGTGGTTAAAAAGGTAAGCATGATTAAAATTATGTTTACCTTTAGAGAAGTCAAAAACTAAAGCAAAACAGTAAAAAAAAACATTACAGCTATTCTAAGGGTACCACTTCAGCAAGAGTTTTGTTATGCAATACAACTCACTGTTACCACGACGAAACTGAACAGCGATAAAGCAAATATAGCTCGGCATTACTATACTTGTATATATATCGATCCATTCAATATTTTTTTATTCAAATGAGTTTGTTGTTTAGGTAAGATTAGAGATAACAATTTAAAAATGCTGTGAACGAAGAATTTGTAGTCTTCTGATATCACAAGCAACAGACATGCGATACATTCGATCAACGGCTCAAGTCCACCATACTGTATCGAGAGTTGATTCAAGTTTCGGTGAACACGATATATGTGATCAGCGGATATAATTACTAAAGCGTGTTATTAATTTTGGCATTCCAAAAACAAAAGAAAACTTTATCATAAAAGTATGATCAAGTGTAATGCGCTAAATGAAAACAGCTCTAAGTGCATTCACTCTAAATTAATTTACTCTTGTCCTTTTACAGTGACAGTACTTGTACATTATACATTAAATGGCAAAAATTGAGCAGTATTGTTTAATGGCAGAACTAGTTTTATCGTAGAAATAAGTGGTATAATAGATATAAATGTTTAATATTAACCTCCAAAAAAGGCTTTTTAGACTGATGATAAGATTCTTTTCTCCCAGTTAAGAATCCCATATGGTGTATGGAACAAAGCAATTGCCAGTTTACAAAGTAAAGTGAATTTGATCCAAGGATCAACGGGAACAAATCCATTTAGTAGTTGTAGAAAGGGATACGAACCCAGATCTTCAGCATTCGAATCTCTTTAACTCTGGCCACCGAGCCACGCTGCTTCGTTTTGATTCACCGTTACTCAGCAGTAGTAAGTTATAGTGGGAGCATGCAGGAACTTTCTTATTTGCATAAACTTTTGTGCAACAATGGTAGTTGTTTTTAATCTTCTAGCCTGCTTTGCGCGGCCAAGCAATCAAAACCAATTCTGACCGGTTTCTTAGCGCTAACGAATCCTTGTGCAACTATTGTAAAACCCAGCCGTATCCAAAATAAAACGAGCTCTAAACTGTCATGATGGCCTCGTGCACAAAGAAATGTAAGGTGAGTGTAAAACATTGTAGTATTTGAGAGCTTATTTAGAATATTTTGTGATTTTTCTCTTTGATTTTAGATGTCATTTTAAATTAATTGTAAATTTTGTTGAAGCAGTTTGAGAAAATTCGGATATAATGGTATTTGATTTAACTGAGCATGCATTTTTACATAAACTAGAATGCACAGGAGTAAATTACAGAAGATGACGGGTACATCAAGATAAATAAATTTGTTTATGATCAGGCACAAGTTGGTGTTGTTGACTCACGAATACTCCATATAGGAGTAGAAGCGATCAAGAGTTATACTAGAGACGTTTTTTCTCATTTGTACAAATCTTTGTGCAACAATGGTTATTGTTTTAAACCTTCAGCCCGCTTTGCACGCTTGGTATTTATTTAAACTACCCGCATTGAACTGATTAACTAAACTAAAATGAAAGAAACCGCTTCTCCTTTGTTTTCCTGTTTAAGCAATCATGTGTTCTGGGTTCTTTGATTTGTTTTGGGCACTGGATTAATATATTGCTACTATTAAAGCATATATATTCGCACGAAAACTTAAAGCAAAACTGAAAAACATAAACACTCAGTTTTTGACAGGAATGTTAAACGACTTGTATGCAGAGTTTGTTATAGGTTTGGTCTGAATTGTGCGCTGTGTCCGTGTGTCGTCTCATTGAGATCTTTCATCAATCAGTGTTCTTGAAGTATATATATTTAGATGTTGTTTTCATGCAAAGTGATATGTAAATTTGTCAGTTTTCGATATTTCATTTTGTTTTTATACTGCAAGTAAAATAACAAAACTCTTTTACCTTGTCAAGTGAAACATTCCCAAAATCGGCTTCAATTAGTGCTTCAAGAACGCCCACGCTCCCAGAACTAGCGGCTATTTGCAGTGCGTTCAGACCTTCCTGTAAGTGAGATAAACCAGTCATCAACGCCGGCTCCATAGGACATTGGGCGTCTTTAAAAGACTTAATTAAAACGCCAACGACCCCAGTCGTATTCTTTAGCTTTTATATATTATAGTGAAAACTTTCCCAAAATAATAAACGAAATCAACACTTAATTAGATTTTATCACAACAGAATGTTTTTTTATGCAAAAGTGGACCTAGAACAGTAGAGGACGGATTTACAAATTATATTATTGATGAAATACCTTTTGCTGCAAAACAGGGATCGTTATACTATTTTAATCCGCATTTTTCCACTATAGAAGGCTAGTTAGATATATACTTTTTCTTTTTTAAGAATAGACTTTATAAGAATGAGATTAAAATTGACCATGTCTTCCAAAAATATTTGAAGAGGATGAGACTATGCTAAGGTATTGCAACTGCACTCTAATCATGCACAAAATATGACAAAGCCATAATTAACAGTTATCTATGAAAGGACAAGTGATTAGTGGTGGAAACAGACCGTCTTGGTCCGAAAAACAGTACTCTTACATAAAAAAGTAGTGTCCTTAGTAAAACCGAATTAGCTAACCAGGTCAGATAAATTCAACTAACAAGAAACACTTTACCTATAAAATTATTATTCTAATATTATTTTCCAGAAAGTTGAAGAATACTTTCCTTTTCTTGTCATTCGTATATGACGACCCTCCCCACTATCCCCCCTCCCTCCCCCCTTACCCTCATTCCTTTTGCGACGCCTATAAATATCAAAGTTACATAAAACTGAATCAATTGAACAAAAGATTGAAATAACTTACAGAATTTTTTTGGTATAATGTGTTTGGTCTCTTTTCGAAAAAAAGCTTCACAATTTCTGCACGATCTTTTGCAGCTGCATAATGTACAGGACTCAGACCTTTCTGTTAAATACAAAAAAAACATACTGTAAAGGATTAAATTCAACCGCCTGATATCAAGTATTAGAGGTCTAAAAAATTATTTTGCAAAATATGAACTTTTTGTTTGTCGGATGAGAATCTTTGAATAGTATGGCTAATCAAAAAGATCCTTACAGCCATATTTTTCCATTGTCAGTTATCTTGATTTTATTCATGTGCGTTTAAATCATTCTTCAAAAACAAGCTCTTTTCTTTCTAAGTAGACAATTTCCTTTCAAATATTTAATAAGATTAAATCTTCGCAGCACCTTTGTTCAGACCTAAATACTTTTTGTGCAAGAAAGTCTTTGTCAATTAACTTTTTACTTTCCATTCTTTCTCAGGTCATATAACATAATTCAGCCTTCTGCATCCCCATTACGAAAAGATCAAATTGAACAGTTTCACATTGCAGATAACGCTTATTTTAATGACAGCGGATTTTGCAGTGTTAGCTTCATTTTGTTGATGAATATTCAAAAATACTTGCGAGAACGAGCGAGAAGTCACATTTCCACATAGCTGCATGTAGTGTAAAACACCGAGGCTAGAACTGCAAAAACTGAGTCCGTTGTCATTGTAGTTAGCGGCATCTGCAATGCGGAAAATATTAATGGTCTATTAAGTAATTAAGCATAAAACAATCTGCACCAAGAAATCATCCAGAAATTTTGTATTATTTTTGGTCAAACGGACGAAAATGCCGAGTACATCTGTTATGACAAACAAATTTGCATCAGAGCCCGGAGGTGTCCAAGGGGGCTACAGCTCTCCCCCATCCTCCATGGAATGTAAAATAACAATATACCTCGTAATAACACATTGGCTGGCATTAGCCAGCATTTTTGTATTTAAGTAGTTATAATATAAGAGTAGTGTATTGTTTTATAAACTCACACTATCAACTTTCGTAGCATCAGCATCCATCTCCAGCAAGATACCACAAACTCCCAGTCTACCTTTTATTGCAGCTAGATGTAATGGACTTTTGTTGTCCTGCAAAAAGAAAAATTTAGTTTTTAAAAGTCAATAGTCGTATTTACACTAAAACTCAGTAATTAATACCAGAACTATTACTTCAGTCACTATTTCTATCACCATAATAATATTATAGCACAACTAATATCACCACTTCTATAATACAATGTACTATAAAAACGTACAAACTAGAAGCAACCTCGCAATTTTTAACACTAACCGACGTCATAACATCGACAGATGCGTCGTATTCTAGAACCAACATCTTCACAAACTCTTCGTGTCCGCAGTCAGACGAGGTGTGCAAGGGCGTTGTACCGATCTACGAGATGGTTAAAAAAAATTCAACAAATTTATTGTTAAAAATGTCAATTTGAGCTACATATAACTGTAAATGTTTTAATTGTCTTATTTAATATTCTATTAACCCTCTCAGTTCCAATCAGTTTTAACAAACAACTTCTCCTCACGTAACACATTAAAAATAAAACATTTGGTATAGAATTAGAAAACTGATCAAACAATGCAAAAAAAAAGAACTGAAAATGAAAAGTAAATTTTGTTAAACTTGGGACTGCAAGAGTTAGAATATTATTTTTTCAATCGTGACAGTTTTCTGGAGTTAAACCATTAATAAATTTTTTATTGTTATAACTCAGAAGGAACTCTTGCTAAAACTAATCGATAGGCAATGGTTGTACAGTGGTATTCAAAGCTATCGCTTGTTTTGTAAGTTTTGGTTGTATATGGTGTGTGTGTGTATGTGGTGTGTGTGGTGTGTGAAGTGTGTGTATGTGGTGAGTGTGGTGTTTGTATGTGGTGTGTGTATGTAGTGTGTGTGGTGTGTGTATGTGGTGTGTGAAGTGTGTGTATGTGGTGTGTGTAATGTGTATGTGGTGTGTGTGTGTGTGTGCTGACGAGCAACATACATACAGTACAGAGGAAAGTGATTGTGATTACCTTTGTCTTTGTATTAACATTGGCGTTGTTGTTGAGCAATGCACGAGCAACATCAACATGTCCTCCTTGAGCTGCCAGGTGTAAAGCGTTGCAGCCCGTCTGGAATGAAAAGTGGTTTAGGTAAAACACGAGATATATATAGTAACTGGATTTGAAAAATGATTAGCTTCGGTGTAACAGCATTTCGTCCGAAAAAATTAAGTTGAGGCGGAAGGAGAATTAGATTCGATTATTATTACATAATTGTTCAGCCTCGAATACTGTAATGATGTAAGTCCCTCTGTTTCAATAGATTATTAGCCTGTCACGACTAGTAAAGCTACCTTCAGGCCAGTCAAACTTTTAATAGTACTTTGTATTAAATTTGATAAAAATTGAAACTTGATACACTAACATTATAGAAACTGAATATAATAATAATAATAATAATAATAATAATAATAATAATAGTAATAATAATAAATAATAAAGGTTTATTAGCAAATCTATAATAAAATGGCTTTTCTATGCTAAATTACATGGCTAAAAATATTTAAATATCTATACTAAACTATATTACAAAAAGTTAAATAAATACATGGGAATAATAAATATGTATAAAATTATTAAGATAAGAAGATTAAAAAATAAGTCCCAAAAGTCTAGGATAAGCATACTACAAACTATTGGCAGCATCAGTTGCAAAGGATTTCTTGGTGCCGCGATTGAACTGATGTAGATTTTTGGAAGTCTAGACTTACTTTTTCATAGAAAAAGAACGGCCCTCATTTGCCTCATAATCAAAATTTAAAGAGCCAAGTAAACGGAACCGAAAACTCGATCCGAAAAGCTTGTAAGGTTTGCACCTAATCGTAACCACCGTTTTAGATTTTTTCCTGTTTTTCTGCAGAGGATTGGTTTTCCCAATTGTAAAATCGCATTTATTTTACCATGGGAAAATCTTTTTTACCACCAGGGAAACGTGTTTTTATTAAATTTCATCAGTTTCGCTAAAGATAATCTAAATTATTGCAAATGAGTCTAGAAGAAAGTTTTGGTGAAGTTACGGAATACCAAAATTCTGACAGTTTATAATACGTGACAAATATTGCAAATTCATGGTCCATTGTGATGAGCAAACATTCTTAATGAGCTTAAACACTTATTAAATCAAAAAACTAAGCCGCTAGCAATAACAACTAATTATATATATTTTTTAGATGAACTAAATGATAATCTGAATTACCTCGTCACACACGTCTTCTCTTGCTCCTTTCTCTAGCAGAATCCGCACTACGCCCAAATGACCAAATTTGGAAGCAAGATACAAGGGTGACGTTCCTCCCTAAAAACATAAGAAAAAAAAAACAGGTTATAGCACCTTGTGCTTCCCCCTACGACAATGAACTGACGTCAACCTAAATAGAAACCGGGCTCCAAAAAGTACAGTCTTTAAAACAAGAGACTAGAATTTTATTTTGTTGTTTGTGATTTCCCTTATTTACAAAAAGATTAACTGTTTTCATGACACTTTTAAACTGTATATGAAAAAAGAAACTTATATGTAATATATTTTAATGAGTGTTTTGAAACGTACTCCCTTAAATGCCAACAGAGCTGACCGTATTGTAGTTACAGCTTCGAGAAAACGTTGAATGAAGTTTTCAAACCATTAATCATCATAAAAGGTTATTGACTGATCGCTGAATCACTTGGTTTTTGTATTCCTCCCAGATCTTTTTCGTATACAAACTACAAGTACAAATTCATTTTTCTTAGTTGTTTCATTCCACTTACCTCTGCCCTGATGTTGATGACGGACTGAAGAACATGTAAAGATACATGTTGTGTTGAAAATATCGCCTCAACAACATCTGCATTTCCCGCTCGTGCGGCATAGTGAATTGGTGTCTCCTTTGTCTGGAAACAAAAGATATTAAGAGGATTCTCAACTGTTTTTACCATGACCGTGTAATAAGGATTTCAATAGCAACGTTGCCAGATTCTAGTTGTCTCATATTTGGAGAAACCTACTGCAGACACGCATTTACCATTTGTGAATGTATGACTTTATTTATATATTGTAATGAGGTTCGAGTTGAGCAAAAATATCAATTTAGGTTTTCGGAAATTACTAGAAAATGTCCAAAAATTTTAAATATATTTATTAATATAATTCTTCCGTTTAAGATGAATATCTATTATATTTTAATGTGACTTTCCACATCTAGTCTTTGATGATAGCGTTTTTAGTCTCGTCTAAAGTAATAGCATATTTCTGATATTCTTTAACCTTGTATATTGGAAGCAAGACAAGTTACAAATCAAAATGGCGGTACGCAAAAAAATTAATACCAAAAATTAAAAAAAGAAAATTGTTTGGGATAAGTTAAAACCAAAGAATGGTGACATGTGAGTCGTTGATATGGTATAAAGACATTCTAGTCAATACGATAATTTTCTATTTCGATACTTTATGACAGTGCAGTATTTCGTGACAGATGTCCTTGGCAAATTATTACCGCATCGTTCTTCCTCATCATTATAGAAACAGGTATAAATATGACTGAATTCTAAATCAATACCAGCTGGTGTAAATTTCCCCAACCATAAAACAAACTGCATGAAAAGATGTTAGAATTACATGTTACACGTTAGAATTCTATATATTACAAGTGTAACTATTAGTTTCTTTACGACTATTTCCATTCTAATAACTTCATTTAGATTTATAATTATTTACATATCTGCATATCAAACAACAATCTCTTCTTTCCATAATTTTATTTTACTGTCTTTTCCTTTCCCTCACTATTCATAATTATATCATAGTTTGTTTGGTTTCTTATTCCTTCTATCTTCCTACTCTTAGTAGTTACAGTAGCACGCAACCTTATACCCAGGCTTTTCCTTTTGTGGCAGGTAGCATAAGAAAAAAGTCCTGGGGACGAGATAAAGTGGCTCGTACGCACCTTTTTTGTTCTAATGGTTAGACTGCCGCCGTATTTCAAAAGTAGATTAATTACGTTAACGTTATTTTTGTTGTCTTCGCCATGTATGTTTACCCTCTTGCATGCGTAATGCATTGACGTCTCCCCTTTCTGAAAGATCAAACATTCAAAAGAGTTTTTTTTAAATCAGCCAATATGTTTTACATTGAGATGAGAGAAGAATGGGCAATATATAGCCATCCTTTACATGAAACGCGCAAAGCCATATAAATTATTGTTTTTGAAATATTTACGAGTGCTGATTAATCTTAAATTCCACGAACGAATACATTTTTAAACCATTTAGTTTATCGAAGTACGTTTCAATGCTGTCCGACGTCACTAACAAGGGTAATTATATATTCAGAATAAAATGTGTTATGATGACAGAACATCCGATGATATATGTCTTACAAACGTAATTAATAAAAATTCTTTCATGTAGCAAAGCCTGATTGGATGTTAAGGAAGTACTATTTTACTATTTAATGATATGTCGTAAACTATACAGTCTAAGGGAATGTTCACATGAGGCGAAATATATTTCGGGGGATTGAAATATCTCGGCGATGTACACATGAAACTGTTTCTGTTTCACATGAGAAATCCTCACCCCGAAATGTCTATGGTGTTAAGTTGTCGTAATTATCGGAGCGCATGCGCCTTGTATGTTTATTTGTTACAGCACGCTACAACCGAGCTACCACCCTCTTTGAGAATAAGTTGGCAATTAGTTGAAAACAATTGCAAATAATTCCGTTTGATTGAAATAACTTGCTCGTAAACATGGGTTTTGATTTGTTTGCAATTACTCGTAATTTTTAATCAATATTTATGTTTGTAGACTTTTTTAAGATCTTGAATGAGCTCGTCACTGCGCTTTTGGCTAGGTGTTGCAATTGGTTCATATTATTAAAATATTTTTACATTTTTTATTGAGCGCCTCTCAAAGCACTTGACAAACAAAAACATTCACGAATTTATGCATAAAATTACAAACGATTTCTCAGAAAGTACTTCAGTTGCTATATCAATTTTTTTCCAAATTAATTTTTTTAAAAGATAATTTTCCTAAAGAATGTTGGAAGAGACAAGTTAAAGATAAATAGTTGCAGCCAAGTCGTTGAACAACATGTTTGTAAAACCACAGTATTTTGAAAAACAGCTAAGCCTTACATCATTTTGGATGTTGAGAATCAGTTTTCCAAACTGGAATGATCTTCTGGCAAACATTGCGTCGATAAGCGTTTCGACTACTCCATAATGTCCCTGGGCACACGCATGATGCAGCGGTAACTCGCCAAACTATTGAAAAAGAAAAAAAAACCATTGATCTTAGAATACGACAATAACGCTCTAAAGCGTTAATAATAATATCAATAACAACAACAACAACAATAATAATAATAATAATAATAATAATAATAATAATGATAATATGTAGTATTGATAACATAATAATGTATCAACCCAAATGCTGAAGACAGTAAGAGATTTTGGTAGGGGATGTGGAGTGTAGAGAATAAAGATCACAAACAAGATGCCGCATGGTTAAAACAAGTGAGAGAGACTGTGAATGCCAAAAGACAGGGTAGGTTAACTATTACGAAAGTATTTATCAAAAGGTAACACAGTTGATAACTATCAGCCCATTATTTACTTGCTTATTGCTGAAGAAATCTATGCATATCTTGAGAGGGAGAATATTTTGCCAGAAGAGCATAAGGGATTCCGGTAAGGAAGTATGGGAACGAAAGATCAGCTATTAATAGATACGGCTGAGCTAAAAGATGGCAAAAACCGTCACAAAAACCAAGCTATGGCGTGGATTGACTACAAGAAAGCCTAATAATAATAATAATAATAATAATAATAATAGGTGGTTGGAGCACCCCACCAGTCTCGGTGCTCTTACAATGAATT
>JAOBRB020039108.1:0-11191 GCA_027575285.2 Zoanthus pulchellus | reverse complement strand
CACTGGAGCACCTACACATATCTACACATATCCACTGGAGCACCTACACATATCTACACATATCCACTGGAGCACCTACACATATTTACACATATCCACTGGAGCACCTACACATAACTACACATATCCACTGGAGCACCTACACATAACTATACATATCCACTGGAGCACCTACACATAACTACACATATCCACTGGAGCACCTACACATATCTACACATATCCACTGGAGCACCTACACATATCTACACATATCCACTGGAGCACCTTCACATATCTCGCCAAGGGTAGGATAATCATTCCGATGTTGTACAGTCCGTCCGATCCTTTAAAAGCATAATACCCAAATACGTGTAACCTCTTGAATCGCAAAATTGCACTCTCAACACTTATCTTTGAGCATAATGTCCATATGATAATATTATTTTTATTGCTTGATAGAACTAAGCGACATCCATGTCTCATACTATAATGCTTTACCTCTAGTTTTTGACTGATGACATAGAAGCAAACGAAGAGTTTGAAATGACCTTAGAAGTAGAAAACGTTCTGCCCTTCAAGCTTACAAATGGTATCTTTCTTGTTGAAAGCTCCAGAATGAAACCCAATGAGACTGAACGTAAACTCAAGTAAGTCATATGAATGCCGAAATGTTGATTGTATAGACGACTTTTTGACCTCATTGTTTACATGCTAGGTCATTAGCATACTGACTCTAGATAACTAACGAACAAATTAGCTTAACTCTTGTAGCAACATATAAAAAACATCCTTAAATTATAAAAATATCCTTAAATATCCTTAAAAAACGATTCTTAAATACATTATACTTATCAGCAGATTTAATATCATTAAATAAGATAAATAAGATTTTGGGAAAACTTGTTTAACTAACAAAGAGATGAAATTTTTGATGCTGTTCAAGTAGTTTCTAGAAAGATATGGCCGTTTTGAAATACTAAAAACAGCTTGGTGGCATAACCGTTGATGAGCCATACACTCTCCTTGAAATCTCCATTAGATCAAAGTAAGATTGTTTATTATATTATTCTCATATTTTCAGAAGATGTTTATTTTAGAAAACACTCGCGATATTCAGTATTTCAGTTTTTTTAACTTTATTAGAAACTTGTGCACATATGCTAATGAAGGGTAAAATATAATCAAAGATTCGCCTATATGGTTTCACTTATATTCATGTTTTGAAAAAAAAAATTGTCACGACCTTCCTGGATTCTCTTTTACATAAAAGTTATTTATTTAAAATATGTTATATAGGTTTCTCTCAAACATCTTTTGTTATAACATTCAAGAATAAAATTTTAGGATTTTTGATTTTATAAAAGATCGCATCCGATTCTTGCAGATTTACATTTTCTAGATCGGGAACAGTGATTGACCGTAATTGTTCAGGTAGTTTCATTTGGAAAAGGAAACAGATCACATCCTAACTGCTTGATTGCTCACCACGAACGCTCGTGTTTTACATTTTATTGGTTAAAAAAAATCACGAAATTTGACCCTTAGTGGGTTTTGTGGTGTAGACATAGGATGTCAAGGTGCATGAAATTACACACTTTTGGGTTACAAGTTAGATCGACAGCCATTTACAGCCGGTTCCTTCCTCCACCATTTAAATTGATCTAATAATATATTACTAATCTGAACAAACGAATGCTAATAAAATGTATGAACACTTGTATTAGATATTATTAATGCATTACGATATGTACATAAGTCATCGCCAATCAAGATGAACCGGCATTTTTTACACTCTTGGTGACAAAATCCTGAGAATATCTTGTGGGTGCAGAAAAATGAAAATTCTGATTATACAACTGTGTCGTGTTTAAATGCTGTTCTTTTCTACTTTTTTCGCCAGGCGTCCTGTCGAACCGGGAAAAATGGCGTCCGTTACAGTTAGCTTCCTGTCCAATAAAAAAGGCACACGTTATGTGGAAGCCAGTTTTCATTGTGATCAAATCCAAGGCATACGAGGAGAGTTTGAGGTCAAGATTAACTAACTTTGTTGTTTTTGTTATGTTTCTCATATTTTAATGTTCAAGTTACGGCCATTTATCCTGAAAGATTCCTAAGACACTGATACGTCAATACGTCGTCACTTTCATGTATGTAAACCCAGTCACAGTAAAGCTTACTTTTCAATTGGTTCAAAAACGATGGTATTTAATTTCAATTGATATTGAACAATTACAAAGCAAGCTTTACTGCAATTGGGCTTACATATATGGAAGTGAAATTGTATGACATATCAGCGTCTCAGGAAACTTTCTCCATGTATCCACTGATATAGCCTTAAGTAGATGACAAAAAATATTGTGAACTGTTGCTGTTAATTTTTCATATCAGACTAGTTAGTTTTTATACCAAATGTCATTTTTAAATTTTTGCAAATGCGCACTTTGTTCTAAAGGAGAAACATGAAACACTTGTTTGCTTGACGAAATTTCTGAAATTTTTTGAAAAAGAATTGAAAAACATTGTAAGATAAAAATATAGAAAATCTAGAGTTAATAAAATTGTATTGTCTTACCAAAACTGCAAAAGGCTGGCTTGCTCTACAAAACCTGAAGCGCAAAATAATTAATAGTAAAGTTAACTTGTAACATAGTCAAACTATTTCTCACTGCCCTAATCTGTTTTTCTGTTTGGGATCCCCGTGTTTATCGATGACCTGAGCCGGGAAAAAAACTTGTAAGATCCATTCAAAACCTAAATCATTTTATTGTAATTTGATTATATTTCATCACCCCCCCCCCCTCCCCACCCCGTAGCTTCTTCACATTTCAAATTCTTAACTGAGTAAAGATATTTGAAAAGGTTGAAAACGGAAGTATTGCAAAAGGGATTTGACACGGAAAAGTCTTTTACTATTAGAGATTATTTTTTCTTTTCACATATCGAGCGGCGATTTTTAAGACAATCACTCAAACACCTCACCTCTACCACCACTACTCTTTCATCGGGAGTGTCATTTTGTCTTCTTAGAAACTACGATCATGGATATATTTTTCAGAAACCTGGCTTTAAAGGCTGTACTATGCATATGCCCAGACAACTTTTGCAAAAATATTTTCACTCAAGGACCGCGAGAAGTGGACTGCTTATTACTCGCAAATATATCTCCTGTGAATTCCATTTGAAACGGAAAACTATGTTTCTTGACATTTTTTTTTAGTGAGCGTCTAACAAGTAGTTTAGATGACAGATATGGGTAGTCTGTATTCGCTGTGGGTTCGTTTTTCAAATATAATCAAACGTCATGCACCTGCGACTAATGTTCTAAATCGCAAGTAAGCTGATGATCCCAATATTACTTGGTGGGACTTTTGTAGTTTTCCTTCATCTAATTCTTCGTTTTCATGTGACGTCATAGGTCTCAAAAATTTGGATCAAAATTTAAGTTTGAATCCTATTAACTGTATTGATATATTTAAGAAAACAGAGGTTAGAGCTATATTTCAACATTATTTTATGAAAATTTTTAATTTGCTCGATATTTCTTCGTCGCTTTGCAAGACGCTAATTATGTCACACATCGTTGTCACACTTTTAAAAAACTCGTAGCAATCTATATATTTACGACAAACGTACGAATTTGGTTATTTGATGCTTAAAAGTGACATTTATATAGTGAAATATAATGAGATGTTTCAATCGTATGTTTAAATTAACGTTTTGAAATTATGGCGGCCATGTTGGTGGTATACCAAGGCCAACCAACATGGCGCCTCCATACATTTTACTCTAAATATTCGGAATTTTTGTTCGCTAATAACCTTTAAGAATAGTTCTTTTGCTCCAAAAATCATCCCAGAGCTGTTGTTTTAATTACTCTACAAGCTCACGAGCTCTTTATCTTATTTGGGAAAGAAATAGATATTTCGATATTTTAAAACATCAGTAAACCACGTGGTTGCAAACGAAGAATTATATAAAAATCACTTCCAACTAATTCAATCTGAATGTGGTGCTGTGCTGTCCGTGATTATACTTAATAATATATCAACACATGGGTTCTTGATCTTTTGTCTGCCAAAATCTTGGATTGTTATTGGGTTATTTTTTAGAATGAATAGGTATGGCATCATTTTTGCGATTTATTGACAAAACGTAATCCGCTGGTTGAATCTAAGATTTAATAGAATTTCAGTATTTGGTTCTTGCATTTCTAGCGTTTTGAATAACTGACACTAATGTTTGATTGATAGATAACAGCGGTGCGTGTAGATGAATTCGAACGTGAAGTGAGGATCAAGATAAGAATTATTGTTATCCAACTGCACGAATAACCGTACAAATAACACCATGAGAGGGTCTGGGGCGAGTACACTTATCCAGCCGTATTTCACATTTCGAGCGATATTCGTACTCCAGAAAACTTGTTTTACCGCGCGTGTCGCAGAATTTTGTTTTTATTTTTCTCGTAAAAACATTGGATAATAAATCCCTTATTAGACATGCAGTTAAGTATGTAGTATGGCGAATATTTTTACTCGTCCTGTGTATTTTCAAAATACTACAAGACTCGTAAAAATATCCAGCCTTACTACATACTAAACTGTCTAATAAGATATATATATATTACCGAAAATATGTAATATTTTGTTATTCCGACTCATATTTCCCATATTTTCACTATTAATTGAAGTTATGAAAAACATGTGCCAAAATTCCCGGAAGTAAGCGCGCGCCCTAAAACAATTTTCCCGCCAATATCTTGTACGTCGTTTGTTTCTGCAAACATGGCGAGTTCTTGCTTTCTTTAGTGGTTTCAGACAACGAACATCAAAAGATAATTAGTACATTGTGCTTAATATTAAACCAATATATGATTAGTTTTTTTGGAACAATTTATACGCGCTTTGCAGTAATTGTACGCTACAAAATCTGTTTTTATTTCTAGCAAAATGATGCGACTCCCAATCCTATTTTTTTAAAAAAATGTGAAAAACCATGAAACCTTTTGTGTTTAATACTTGTGTTGCTGAGTAAAGTTTTTTGAGTTTCGGTGAATTTTTTTATGTTGGTAAAACATTTTCATAGATATTTAGAGCCTCAGTCTGAGATTTTTATAAATTGTTCTTAACGTTTGCCAAGTTGAGCCTCGTTCTTATAAACATGCTGTTATTGCAAAACAGTATGTATCCCAACATAAAGGGCACCGCCAAACTTCTGCATGCGGTGATTTTCATAGTTTTATTGTTTTCTATGCGAAGTTGTGTTATTCATTTCCGTAATATGCAATAAATCTTTGTTGTTTTTCTGATGTCCCCGGTAGTTAATTTTGAACGTTTTAAGACGATTCATTTTCGCTTCTTCAATTCTTGAAACATGTCGAATCAAGGAGCAGCTGCGAAAAACTGTTTGGTTTTGTGAGCTGCTAAAAGGGACGTTTTACCAAATGTTAATTGTTTTGAACGTTCTCAATATGCAAACTTATAAACGTTAAAATATATGAAGTGATGTTAAATTATCAGTATGAACTTTTCAATCGAAAAATCTCCGTATCGTGAAACAAAAGTGTCCCGTGAGATAGGTGTGAAAGTCAAGTTTTAGTTCAAAACACGGTCGCAGTTTTTACAATTTTCTGAGCAACATTTTTCTGAGCAACATCCTCATATTTGAAACAGACTAAATAATGGCTATATTGCTTCGTGATCCAAATAGGAGATAAGCTACATGCATGACGTCAACTCCTGAACGAAAGCAATAGTTTTTGCTTGAACCGGAAGCGTTAAACGACATTCAAATTGCAATTCATTTTAGAATAATTTTAAGGCAATCGAGCAGAACACAATACTCGCGCGCCTGTGTTAACAAATACTACTTCATTTTTTATATAGCAGAAAAAAGATTTGGTTGCAAAGTTCCGAAGTGTCTGTAATGGGTTAATACCTAAGCTGGTTTGACATTTTAAAAGCTATGCGGTTCGGTTAGTAAATCGCGCTTTATAAATTGCCAACCTGTTTGCCTGTCAAGACAGGCTTTGCTGTTAATTAAGCTTGCAGCAAATATTTGCCTGATGTTTTTGATTATCAGATTTTTTTTGTTCCTCGACTTTAGATCCAAAAGTAAAACGACAGTAATTCTTGCCAAGTGGGCGACACATGAACCTTAAAATAAATTCATCGCTTTCATACTTTCTTCATCTCAAAAAACAGTGAAGAGAATCATAAAATTTCATAAACTTCTCACGTTGAATTTTGATTTACCACTGTCAACGGTAAGTTTTTTTTTTAATTTTGCTATACATCAGCTGATAGCGAAACTGTGTATATAGAGCTACACAAAATGTACATTTGTTAAATATTCAAATTCAGCATTATATGAATGTTTTTTTTAGACGGCCATTTGGAAAACATTTTTTATAATCTTTAATTAGCTGAGATAATTTTAAACAAGAAAAACAACTAGTAATCTTTTGCTCAGCCTCCATGTTCTTTTTTAGTTTTTCTGTGCCATGTTCGCTAAACTGCGTAATTTCAAAGTTGATATAACAATATATGAGTATTGTACAGCACTGAGTATTACAGTTGAAGTTTGTTAGTACTAAAATAAGTAAATGCGATTGGGTTTCGCAATTATTATCAAAGGGTTTTTGCCTCATCCTCGGTGTAACAAACTGAAGCGTTTTCTTTGTTTTGCCGCAATTTGTTCGTGCTATCTATCATTCTATGGTTTTCTTGGTTCCACGCTACTAGTCGAGAATTTCACAACATCTTACAGTTACGTCAAGGTAATCCCGTTTTTTTTATTATAACAATCTCATTTCAGCTCCTGATTGTTCTTAATATATTTGTATTTATTTTTCAGTCGATTTTAGTCTCACTGTTATTATCAAGTTTGCTTTTATTAAAAAGTGTGTATTAAAAAGTAGTGTCTTAATTCACTGTGAAATCTTAAAAGAATTACTTGTCCTGCTTCATCGTTCAGCAACACAGCGTTTTACAACACGAGAATGGTGATAGCAACACGGCCGTCTAGTAGCTTTAAGCAGGGCGCTGAAAAGAGCGCCCTGCACACAGCTTCATAAAATATGCAGAATCTGAATACGCGCTTATTGGATCGTCTTTATCTTCTAAGAAAATGATAACTTTGTAAAAGAAATAAAAAAAATAACCTTCCAAGCCTTCATTATATAACCAAGTTTGCAACACTTCTTATTTGTCGTGTTCGTATAGTTTGGGTGAATAACTGATACAATTAAATTGTTTTGTTAAGTTAGGATTTTAAATGGCTATAACGCCAAAAATGTTTTTATATTTCTAAAGAAATCATTTCAATAGTTTTTTATACAGAAAGTTTCAAAGACATAGAATAAAATGCATCTGAGATACAGCCGCCCAAATTGCAGGTTTTAAGCTGATGACTGGCTCGCTCATTATGCATTCAAGGTACCAAGTTTGTTTCTGTGACGTATTTTGTTTGCAAACTTCAAAAGCGATATGAAAGAAAATAGCAAGTTTGCTCATATGATTCACAGCACGGAATTCAGAGTCAAGCTGTTTCAAGAAAATTATTTTATCTTTATTTAGAAAACATTTTGCCAAGTTGTAAACTATTTTTAACATGAATAAGTTTGCTTTTTTATGTATTTCCATCACAGAGGAAATATATGCGCTACTTTTAAGCACAACAAGGTTATCAGCCACAAAGCTCCGGTCCAAAGGCGCAGGTCATCAAATAAAATTCTAAACGTAATGAAACAGTTAAATGTTTACTTTTAAAAAAAGTTCCTGGGTTTGAGCCAATTGGCTTTTGAGCAAGTATAGTGCGGTAACTTGGTAAGGAGTCACGTGATTCAACTGATGTTTAATCGCCATCTTGTGTAGCGAATTTGTGTATTTCTGGTTTAAGATTTTAAAAAGCCTATTTCGTTGACTGAAAAGCGGCAATTATATACACAGTGACATTTGTGTTTGCAGATTGTTTAAAGTGCCTGCTCACGTTGGGCCTAAGAATGATAAAAAAAACATTCTGACATTTCTGTGAATAAGTACAATTTACTGAGAGTTCTTATACTATACTACATGTAAGCTATCAATAAGTACGTCAATTTGCCCCAGAATATGTTCAGTTCACTCAAGCAAAACATAATCTAAGCTAAACTAAATCCTTTGCGAGCCCAGTAGCCCATAGAACCGGCGCTTATCTCCGGTTTCATAGTGTTAAGAGGATGAGAGTCTTTGATTCCCACTTGATGGGACACTAGTCCATCGCAGCTAAGCTCCCAGCAGACACTAGTATACTGTATAGAAATTCATTTACCAACCCCGAAAGGATGAAAAGCTAAGATGAGTTAGGTGAAAAAGAAGGTCACACAAATATTCGAACCTCGGCAAAGTGCCGGGATCGAACTTGGGACCTTGTGGTTGGAAAGCAGAGATCTTACAAACTGCGCCAATCACGTCCAACCAGCAAAACATAAACACTCTCATTAACCTCTTTTCACAAAATATGTCAATAGTATTAATACAACACAGACAATCACTTGTGTCCAACTCCATCATCTAGTTTACACTTTAAAGTCAACAAATGCAGTGTGAAGTCAGAATGAAAAGCTAATTTCAAATTCATTGTTTGTCAGTAGCACTCTTCATCAAGTAAACGATTCAAGTTGATTCGTTGGGTTTTTTTTTGCACCATAAAAAGCTACATGTAGATTTAGCATACAAAAAGATAAATTTACATGAGTCAACTTTATCTATTTAGAAAGTGAATATTTATCTTAAACAATATTTGTGGAGCGTTTTTTATGCCTAGCAACACTAGTGATCACGTGATTTAAAGAGAGTTTTTAGAAACTTTTTAAAAATGAAGAAGAAATATATACTAGCGTTTTAGTGAAGTAGGTACCAGTTCAATTGTATAGCACTGATTTTTTTCTAGAAAGCTTTTGTGATAAATAAATAATCTTTAAATACGTTTCTTGGTTTTCAATTGACAATAAATACAAACTCACAGATTCATATTTAACCAGGAAAAATACTGTTTACAAGACTGAAATCTGTAAGGTAAGGTTCTGTCCTAACACATTAGACTCTTGTAGTTGTAAAACATTTCTTGTAACTTACTCAAGAATACATTTATTGGAACTACTTTTGTACTTGTCATTTTGTAGTTGTAAATCTCCAGTTTACTCTAAAGATGAACATCATTACAGACGTCAAACTACTTATATACACGTTTAGGTATAACATACACCATTACAACCGGTCCTATAAATCAGTGTTAGATAGAAACTTAAATTATCTTAATTTATACGGGATATCAAATTTAAATTTTGAATACTAAGAATTCGTCGTCTAGGACCTCAGCATGTTACTTGGATTTCTTTGGATTTGTGCGGTATTTTCAAACCATGTGGTTTATAACACTTTTGCATTTTATTAATATTATAATTAATATTAATATTAATATTACTAATATATTACATTGTCATATAGTTTAATCAAAAAAATATTTATATTTCTCCCTTTCGAAAACTTGTTATTTTCACTAGTGAAAATAACACGTTACTATGGTTACACCTGGAGTGTGTTTCACGGCAGCTTTGCGATTCATTCAACATGGCTACAAAACTTTTTGTAGATAATTATATGATAAACAGAATATTACCTGGTCGCTTGGAGATACGGATTTTATCTTCTCGTGTTGAAAATATCTAACTCGTTCACTACGCTCACTCGTGAGATATTTTTTCAACACTAGAACATAAAATCCGTCTCCGCGCGCCTATGTAATATCATCCACATATATTGGCTAGGTTTTGTTGGTTCACAAAACATCCGTTAGATTTTTTTTGATAGCTACTTTATAAAAATTAGTTATTCAACAATGAAGCAAACAGAAATGGTAATTTGGAATGCAAGAACTACATTTAACAATTAGAAGTTTTAATTGGTGAAAACCTATTCATGGAAAACCACAAGCCTCGATCATCATAAAAATAAGTAAGACGATTGGATTAATTGCTAAATACTCTTAGTAATTGTGAAAATTTTCAATTGCAAAACAACTCAAACAAGTTCATTGGTAATTATCGCATTCGAATTATTGAAAACAATTTGGATCTCAGACATCCTATTGAATAACTAGATAATTAAAAAATATTCTATAAGAGAATTGCAAAGAACTCAAAGAAGTTTATTTGCGATCATTATATCGAAAGACTGGAATAAATTTGTATCTCAGTCAATTTTATTTAGTAATTCTAAAAAAGAAGTCGTATAAGAAGAATTTCAAAAGAATGTTATTTTTTTGAAGTAATTCAGTTTTGTAATAGTCCTCAAACTTTGGGGAAAATGACGGATTGTGACTGAAATTTCGACCCAACGTTAAACTTGAAGCATCGCTTCGAAAGGAAACTATTTCTGAAATGATTTTTTGAAATTGAAAGAGCAATACAGGTATTCCCAGATTATTGCTCGTCAGTTTAAATTCCAGTATATGATCAATTATGTCACACTTAAAAAACTCACACAAAAAGTCTTTATGCTGTTAATCAATAGCTTTTCTGTTTTTTTACTATCTACTTATTTATATATTTATTTTTTTTCTTTTAAAATCTTTAATTTGTAATCCAGTAGCCTGCCTTCGAATAGATTTTGCTACTTGCAGGTCACTGGAAGCCATGAAATAAATTGGTTTATGACACTTTTCTGCGATATTTGTAAACAAGAAGAGCGAGAAATCATCGTTAAAAGAGTAATGAAACAAATTATGCTTTATGACTTTATGTTTTTAATTATAGTATCGCCATCATATAGTTCACATTTTGGTCAGGGAGAGAGACGTGATATAATGTAAAAATTTAAAATCACCTACACAGAATTAACGCGCGTGAAAGTAGTGAAAAAAACTTCGATACAAAACTAATTTCGATTCTGAGCCGGTGTTTCCACATTATATTGCCGGTGTTGGAAGAAAATATATCCCTCATATATTTCTCTTATGTGGACAATATTTTTTTCCAACTAACCGACAAAATAATGTGGAAACACCGGCTCAGAATCGCAATTAGTTTACAGTGTCGGCCTCTTGTGATCTTAAAGACAGTTACCACGCTTGTCGCATTAATTATGATAAATAATTTTAAGAATATTTTAAAAAATTGCCAAGAATATAGTTTTTCATACTAAACAGATTTCTTGTATAGCAATACACC
>JAOBRB020038997.1:0-15432 GCA_027575285.2 Zoanthus pulchellus | reverse complement strand
CTTGCGACATGAGTCAGGAACGCTGAACATATTTGTGGGATCCAGACAACAAATTTGCCTGACAATTGGAAACTTGAGTGGAGATTTGTCTAAAATCTTCTTACACATCAAGGAAAGTCCTTTCTGGGAATCTTTCCGGAATTCTTTCACTCTCAGATCACTGGTAAAGCCCTTTTGCTTCAGTGTTATCAGATGAAAGTTGTGATTCGGATTGCCTAAAGCAGGGGCTTCATCAGTTGACCAGGTCTCATCAGCCAAACCAGCTTGAAGATAACCTTTGTGACACTCCCATTTTTATAGCAAGAATTTGTAATATCTTTTAATGTTACACGCTTTTTTTATAAGAACAACTTAATAAAAACAACAAAGCTCAAATTTGCCAAAGTTAAGAACAATTTAGGAACAAGCTCAGGCTGAGGCTTGATAACTAGGAAAGTCTTTGTGGTAGAAAATTGTCTAAGACTTGTAAAGACTGCTCAACAAACAATGAAGGTAGTTTGCCCCTCATATTAGCCATACAATACATGTGTTGTGTTAAGTGTTTCATTTTCCAACACCTTGTTTTACTTTGTTTTTTTTCATTAAAAACCGCTAACAGAAATAAGACCAATTTAAGAACAAATTGAGGCAGAAGTCACCAAAAAATTAACATCAATGAGGCTCGGCAGAATTTACTGATTCTTATTTAAAAAACATGCAATCTTATTATAATGTTAAGTGTGGCAGTTTTATTAAGAGATTCATCAACAATAAACATAATTTTATCTAATCCCAGCTATATAACAACGAAAATATTTGTGTCTTAATCACACCACTTGTTCCAAAGCAGTTCTTGACATAAACTGAACATACTCGTAACTGCGTCATTGACAACTAATCAGTGATGAGGTGCCTCAACTTATATTATTGAGGAGCCAAAAAGATGTAAAAAGTCTCATTTATGTCTGCTGTCAACAGTAGCACATCATATGCTGTAATAACTTAAGGTCCCCTGTGATATTTTAGCAGGTATGGATATAAGGTCCACAATATCAAGCCATGATGTTGCAAGTGCCCAAGTAGCACTCTTATTATGTGATCCTGATGGTGAAAGTGTGCAGGTACCAAATTCAGCACATAGCCCTGATGTTGCACATGTGGAAGTGCCACCCACATTGCCTGATCGGGATGGTGTAAGTGTACAGATGCCACCTATATTACCCAATGCTGATGGTTTAAATGTACAAATGCCACATTCAGTACCTAACCCTAGTGTTGCAAGTGTGCAAGTACAACCCACGTTACTTGATCATGTTGTTGCAGCTGTGCAGGTTCCACCTCAGTACCACTCGTACAAGATGTGCGCGAGATTGCAGTACATCGCAATAATGTCCTGGAGTTTGTATTAATTGACTGCAGGGGTGAAATAGAGAAAGGTAGAGGTTCTGGAGTAATGAAAGAAGCCCTAAGCATATTCTGCAGAGTTTTGCAGTTCTCTTTTTACTGCTGCAACCGAAAAAGTGCCATGTTTGAGGCATGATTATCAAAAGCCTGAGTGGCAAAGTGTGGCGAGAGTTATTGTTGGTGGTTTCAGGCAAGAAAAATATTTTTCAACCAAGAGCATTCATGGCCTCATGCCTATTCTCATGCCTATTTGGAGAGGAACTGCTTCCCACCGAATGTCACCTTGGATCATTCTACCATTACAATGCAAAATTTTTACAAAGATGTTGAGCAGATTAGAAACGCGATCCCTCCAACGACGAGGATGTAATGGAATTGTTATCAGTATACAAGTGCTTCAGAATGGTTACTAAGGATAACCTTGAGCATATAATCAAAGAATTAGCTCATCAAGAACTAATCCAGCGTCCAAGATATATTTGTAATTTCTGGGCACCTATTATATCAGTGCTGAAGGGTTTCGCTTAGTTTCAAACGGTATCAAACTTAATGCAGATGTATGAAGAATCAAAACCAACGCCAAAGAAAGTCTTAAAGCTCTTCTCAATTGAACCCTCCAATGAGGCTGAGAGATGATGTTTAGGTATCCGAAACGATTTTTAAAATCATTGGATGACTTTGTTGTAGGTTCATTCTTACAGTTTGTCACAGACAGCAATATTGTCACAGTATCTAAAATAGAAGTTAATCTTAGCACAGAAAGTGGCTTTGCCCGTAGCCCAGTTGCATATACCTGTGGTCAAGTCCAGGTCATCCCTCTACGTACCAATCATACGGTGAACTATCTGAGGAATTTAGTTGTATTCTCAGAGAAACAGCTTCATGGGCATTTAATTTTGGTTAAAATGCCATAAGCGAAGGATATTGTTCAATGTTGATTACAAGATTTCAAGTACAGTTCTTCTGTTTTACATATTTTCTAGTACAAACTCAATTTTGTTGGTAATTGCTGTATTCTATAGGTGAATGAAAGGCAGTACCAGAATACCATTTTTGCTCGTGTATAAGTGGAATCCCAGTTTTTGGACCAAAATCTACTTTTTAAAATTTTTGTTTTTGGTTACTTTTTTGCCCATGTGTAAGTCGATTTTAGTTTTTAGGCCCGTTTTTCACATCGAAAAAGCTGGACTTGTACTCAAGTAAATATGGTAGTTTAGTGTAAGAAGGCAAAGTGTAATGGACAGGGTTTCCCAGGTCTATGTTTTGGGGCAAATCTCATAATATCATACAAGACTGGTACTTTTCATTCAATAAAAAAAATTGCTAAATTTGTTAAATGTACATAAAAAATATAAAACATTCAAATACTTCTCATCAACATTACCTATGACTTCTAACAAACATTCAAAAGTTTGAACTTAGTTTTACCTCAAACAAGTAATTACACTTGCAAGTTGTCTTCAATGAAAAGAAAGTAAATGCAATTCATATTCAGTTATATAGTACTTACTAATAATTTTAAGGTTTGTAGCTTACAGCTCAAGCCTACATGTAATTATCCTATGTTAGAAAGTTTTGATAAGTTTGAAATTCTTAAATTGAACCACTGTACAAGCCTTGTTGTATAGTCTGTAGCCAGAGTTCATGTTTATATTGTTCCAGTTCATGCCCAGTTGTTGGCCAAGGTTATTGAATGGTTTTTAGCAGTAATGAATGGAGAAAATGTAACAGTTGCTGTTATTATGAGTAGAGTCAAATTAGATTTTCATATTGCTTTGACATTTGAAATACCATTCAAAAACCCTAAGTCAATTTTTTAACGATTATTCATTTACTCCTGAAAAATCAAAGTTAACAAATTTATTAATTTGGTTATTGTTGTCAATGCTTGTGAGGACAATGTTCGTCACAGAACTTAAATCCATGGTTCAATAAGCATTTTATACTATATCCGTTTTAATCTAATATTGATATTTTTCATGAACAATGTATGTAATACATATATTCTTTGGTACCAAATAAACACTGTCCCCAGCATAGTAACAACTAGATTTTTTCCAACCTTTAGATTGCAAGATTTCTTAATTTCAATACTTTTTTCGTTTTTAGCTGTTAAGTTTTTGGAGTTAATGAGAGAGACGACTTTTATATTCTTACCCTCCTCCCTCATTTATTAAGTTTTCAAACATTTTCCAATCCCACATTTATTCCAGCCCTTATCCCTTGTTTTCTAGGGGGTTGACAAAACGTGGACCCCCTTTTCTGGACCCCAATCTGGACCTCCTTCTGGACCCCAATGTGGACCTTCTTCTGGACCCCAATCTGGACCTCATTCAGTCATTCTGGACCACAGGAGAGTTCTTTTGCTGCTGTATAATTATAGTGCTTAACATTAAATTTTGGAAGAAAATTTTGAAAATTTACAAAACCACAAGATACGGCTAATTCAGTCAGCACTCCGCGTCATATTCGCATTATTTCCTTTCCTTCTTCAGTACTTCATATTGCAGAATCATTCTGGATCCCAGCCTCGAGGCTTTCAGCTTTCTGCTTGTTTGCAGAAAATGGATGACGGTACGTTTTATTATTTGCAATTATAATCTTTTCAATCTCGTTTACATTATTCATATTTCGCTAAAACAAAGTAAGTTTTGGTAACCATTTCACTTTTCATTGCAGAATCAGATGTTAGTTTAATTGAAATATTAAGTGATGAAAGTAGCGTGGTAAGTTCCATGACCATGTGTTTTGACGTGTGTATTATTTATTCGCTTCGTTTATGATACTTTCTCACTACTTTGAATCTTGACTGCCTTCTCTGCAGGTGTTTTAAAAACAATTACTTGCTGTAATGAATAAGTGCTAAATGATGACTGTAATTTTTATAATGCCTGATGATTTAACTTGTCAGCAGTCAGCAGTATAGGGTGCTCCCGTGAATGAATGATTATGAATCTGCCATGTCTCTTATAATTATTAGGACTATGGACGAATTTATATCCTTGCACTTTGTTATCATTATTTGCATAAATTACAAGTAATTAAGTACAACATGTGTGTCATTCAGTGTAGAGTAATGTTTAACAATAGAGTTTGCCATATTTAAATAATTGTGGGTTTTTTTCAGGAAAGTGAGAATGAGCTGGAAATTATTGACATAAAATTAAAGAAATTAACCTCCCCAAGTAAAGAAGATTGTCAAGTTGAGTGAGTAGTGGTTGATAAGCTTTTTATTTATTATAGATTGTGTTGCATACACAATATTTAAGACACTTAGGTATTTTTCACATGAAGTTTGTTTTAAACCAGGGTTGGATTTACTGGGGGATGAAAGGGGGTGTGCACCCCCAGCCTTGGCCCAGAGGGGTGCCAACTCCACCATATCAAATGCAAATATCAAACAAAAGCACTACATATTCAGCAAATTGAGGCATCTTTGATCTCCTATTTTTCAAAAGTGTTTAGACAATGGAGCCTGTCAGGGGTTCTCAGTGATTATACACCCTTGCTCAATCAATGGTTACACCATCTTATATGACACGCCCTCATCAGCACCCCCTCTGCAGGCTCTGCCAGGCCAGGCTGGTTCCATCCCTGTTTTTAACCATTCCTGTAATTCTATTACATGACTACTTACATCATTGTATCATAACTATTTATCTCAAAGTTTCACTAAGATGATTTAATTTGTCTGTCAGTAAATGGGTTTGTGAAGTCACTCTCAAATCTTGCACAATAAAAATTTGAGAAGAGTAAGTGCAGGACCTCAAAAGCATGGGACCCATGGTATATGCCACTTTTCACTGTATTGTTAAGCCAATATTGCATCTTATCAGCAGTGTAAATTAAGTTCAGGCACATATTTTCTTTGTTGGAAACCTGACAAAGCAGGATCAAAAGGCTAGAATTCATGCAGCAAAACATGAAAAAACACTGATGCTACCACTAATAAAGAATGCACCCATTAAAAAAAAGTTAAAAAACCTCTTAGGTTAATATAAAGTAGTTATTCCTTTTCTGAGCACTTTCATTCTTCTGTTTGTCACAGGGATGATATTAATTTGCCTCCTGTAAAAAAGGTAAAACTTTCCTTTGATGATATTGAGGAACATGAAAGTGATGATGCAAGGTAAGTGTTTACACCTGTTGACTCACACTAAGGAAAACAATGTGTTTTATGTACCCAAAGGTTTTGATTTACTTGATCATGTAATTTAACCTTAGCCTGTGCATGAGTTGTGTATGTGTAAGTCAATGTTTCTTAGCCAGTACATGCATAGATACTGCTAGACTGCAGTGCTACACTGAATTGCAATGTATACATGTAGTTTATACACACTTTTCTATCATTTGTATCTATACTTTTTGGTCTTTTTTATGGCAAAGGTATAATGTTTGTATATCAGACTATTAATAGCAATTTGAAAAGAAATTAAAATGAGAACCATAGAAATAAAATTTAAAACAAAGAACTTCACTATTGCTTCAGTTACTGAATTAATAGTCTATGATTGATGATTAACCCATTATTGGCATTATTAACTGACAGTGCCCAGTCGGGTGCAAAATCTAAAATATTTGGGGGGCATGTGTTAGGACCGACTTTTTATGTCTTTACATTTCAAAGTGACGCATAAATTTATAGGGGATACATTTTAAACTTTTAATCTCTGCAATGGTATTTCTTCTAGTGTAAAAGCCATTTTGCAATCAATATTTCTGTCTGCTTTTCACATACATCTGTTTCAGGTCATAGAAGATGAAAGGGCCAAATCTTACCTTATGATGTGCCACCATTGTTAGTGATGAGTGCATTTTTTGAAAATTCTAGTCTCTATACGTTGTCAGAAATGTCATTTTTTCATCCTCTTTTAGGTCTTTTCAAATCAAATTAGCACATAAGCTGGCTCTACATAGAGCACAAAATGAAGCTGATTCTGACACATGCAAGTTTATGCATATTTATTAATCATATTTATTAAGTACTGTAATTATAAAATAATAAATACAATCAACAATGACAAGTATTGGCTTCAGGGCAGTCCTCAGAAAATTTTACTGGAGGGTGTAAGGTCTCCGTTACTGACTGACTACAGGTGTTTTACTGATTGACCTTCCTCCCCCCTGTCGGCAATTTCTTTTTCTCCCAACTAAGATGACACTTCTCCCGACTAAATTGACTTTTTGAAATTTTTTGGGGGGTTTCACACCCCCTCACACACACCACCCCATATGTACGGCCCTGACTGGCTTCAACGTCTGAATCACTGTCAGTTAGTTAGAAACTTTATTAAAGTGTCAAGTATCATATAGTACTCAGTTACAGAATACTTACTAATTGTGGACGCTAAGACACTGTCAGTGTCTTTGAGTACTCCTTTAATAAAACACCTTTCATGCAATGTTAATTTTTTAATTGTTTTAGAAAATTATAATAAATGTTGTTCAGAAATATTAATTTGGAAATATTACATATTATGTAAAATTAAGTACAATGGTTACTTCATTTTTTGATCAGGGAAAAAATTGATAGTGATAGTAGATATTCCAATCTATCATAGGTGCAATTTAGCTGCACCACAGAAAACTAAACTATACAGAAAGATATCTTCATTGTTTTTTGCGTAAGCGCTTCTCGTCACTCAGCAACTACCGTAAACAGAGGCAATCACCCCCCTGGAAATAACCCATTTTAGTTATTTCCAGGGGGTGACTGCTTCTGATTACGGTACTTGCTGAGCAAGTACCGTAATCAGAAGCATTCACCCCATGAAAAAATGAATATGTGGTTTTTTCCAGGGGGGTGACTGCTGCTATTTACGATACTTGCCGAGTGACGAATAGCGCTTACGCAAAAGACAATGAAGATATCCGTCTGTGTTATTCTGTGGCAGCACATTCGCGAGATTGGCAAAACAAGATGGGAGCAGTGGAAAAGTTTTTACTAGGGGCTAACGACAGAAGTTTCACATTGGCCACCATATTGAATTTTCCGCGTAGAAGCTTGGCACTTGTAGATATTTGGCCCCAACTGCCCTGTTTACAGTATTCGCCTGTAAGGAGCAATGGTTAGCAGCAATTGCTTATTAGTTTGACAGATTGGTATATTTATTTGGGTCCATGACATTAAAAATCTTCACAGCCTTTCAACACCTATGTTATTCTAATCTTACATATATTTGACACCTGTCATATTTTCTGTCCCTCCAAACAATCCTAGGATGCAATGTGATCTGTTTTAGGAAAAGACTAATAAGTGAATATGGAAAATGTGTATTTTTTCCTGTTTTTGCATAAAACATTAAAGATGTTTTCCACAGTAAAGGTGACTCAATTCACAAAACTTTAGACATAAAATCACTACCTTAAGTAAACTATTTCAATGGAATTCCCCCAGTCATTAAGTCTGTTGCTGCTCCAGGTTGTAACCTACGATATACTAGCTACATTGAACGTTGGAAGTGTTGCTTTTATCCATTTGTTTTATCTATTTTATTTTAATTGTTAGATATATAAATCCAGTGACATTTTTGTCCAACAAAACTGTTTCTTTTTTTCTTATACATATGTCTTAGAAATTGAACTTTTGCGGAAGACCACTTAAAAGTTAAATTCTGTTCTTTGTTATGCAGGCTTGTTCCAGACTTGAAGGTTGTTGTCCCAAACATCACTGCATTAAAGTTGCTCCTAAGCAAGGCAACTGAAGCTCTACCCTCATTACCTGTAAACGTTTCTCAAAACAAAATAGTGATAATTGATCTCAAAACAGTCAAAAATGATTGGCAAGATGACCACTGCTGGAACAAAACAAGAGCTCCCAAAAAGAAAACCTATCAAGTTGTTAGAAATTCTAATGAAGACAAAATAGATATTCGCCCTTCATCTTCTTCATTGGCGTATAGTGTAGAGCGTCATAGATACACCCATGTCAATTCTTCTGATTTTCATCGTCTAGTGGTCACGGCTCAGTCACCGGATGGCAAGTACATACCATTCGCTTTGGTCCAGTATATCGATTTGATGAAGAAGAACATCCTGTGAAGAACAGGCCACATGGAAATGCCAAACACAAGCAACGTTTTATTCCAACAAAGAAAAGCATCCTCGAAAAACTAACTGTTGCAGTTAAGTCTCAGAGTGTAAAGAGGGCAGTTCACGAGGTCGAAGTTGAAGTTGGTGGTCTGCAGTCCGATTCAGCGGCAGCATTACCAAGAAACAGCAGGCAAGCAAGTTACCTCAAATCTAAAAATAAGGAATCATGCAAGGCTGATCCAATGTCTGCTTTACTTCATATGCAACTGGAAGAAGAAGTGCCGTTTATTCGCTCTGTTACAGTGGATAAGAATTCTTCTGTGGTTATCTTAATTTCTGATGAGCAGTTGAAGAACATACAGAAATTCTGCTGTAACGAAGAAGGCCCAAATACTCCGTTCTGCGTCGATATGACCTTTAACCTAGGAAACTTTTATGTAGCAGTTACTACATTTCGACACTTACAGCTAGTAACCAAGAGAAGTGACAAAGAACCGGTCATTTTAGGGCCAGTGATGCTGTGCATGAAAAAAGATAGGGCGACGTACCAGTCTTTGTTTCAGAAAATTATTTCCCATTGTCCTGATATCAAACATTCGCTGAAGGCATATGGCACAGATGCAGAAAATGCACTTCGACAAGCCCTTGAACTTGAGTTCCCATTCGCTGTTGGATTTATTTGCAGAACACATATAGTAAGAAATCTTGAGCACAAACTGAAGTCTGAACTCTTTCTATCAGATAAGTTTTTTAGAATGATTATTGCCGACATTTTTGGAAACAAAACACAAGAAGGGTTGGTGCACTGCAAGAGTCGGCAGGAATATGATCTTATTTTGTCAAAGTTGCAAGTTAAAAGGGACAGGGAAGAGATCATAGAGCAGAAGAAAAATGGCAAAGAGCAAGGGGCAAAGGCATCCAAATATTTTATGAAGAATAAAGCCGATGTTGTCTATCACCACCGTAGAAGTCAAGCGCTAGGTGACGCAGGAATTGAGGGAGATATTTTCGACAATAATAATCCTGAGAGTATCAATTCTTTGATTAAGAAATGGGAAGCAAAAGAAAAGAAGGATATGGCGACATTTGTTACCGATATGAAAGCACTTCACGACAAGCAAAGGCATGATGTTAAAGGGGCGTTTTGTGGCATTTCTGGGCTGTATACCATTAAGGAAGAATATGAGGAATTTGCAGCTTCGACTGACTTCTGGGACCTTGACCAAGTCGGAAAGAAAAAGTACCTGGACAAGGTTGCTGAAATACCAATGATAACACCCAGTACGAAGGAGGATCCTCTGCAAGCTATTAACCTGTTATCCGGTTCCTTTTTACCAGGCGAAATTTCTTCCCTCAAGGCAAAAGTTGAAAGGCTCCTGAATGAAAATATCTGTTTAGGATTTTCAGGTCCTAAATCACGCATTGTTTGCAGTGATTCAGGGTTACAGCCACATGTAGTTTCGGCAGTTTGCAATAAGAGCTACAAATGTGATTCATCTTGTATGCATTTTAAGACCCACAAGATCTGTTCACACACCCTCGCAACTGCTGCCGAAAATAAAAATTTGCACGAGTATGTCAATTGCTTCATTAGTAAGAACATTTCGCATAATATTACACCTGTATCCCATGCCAGAGGCAACAGGTTCGCTGGAGGTAAACCTGGAGAAAGTCAAAGAGTAAGAAAGAGAAAAAACAAGGTTGTAGACACACCTGGTACAAGATCCACGCTTGCAGAGACTCTCCGCGATGTCCAACCGGACTTTTCTCAACTGCAATTCCAAACTCGCCAACATGAAGGATTACGAATGTACGAATGGTGTTTACTAGAGTATGTGATCAACGGCCTCCTAAACCTTCAATAATTAATAGTGATGATCAGCCATCTCAATTACTTGAAATCCACGGAAACATAAGAAAATGTTTCGGGTGTGGATCACAACTCGTTGATGGTCCTCCCAAATACAGCGCGGGTAACTTTGATGCCACGTACTGTTTGCGCCATAAGCAGCATGACCACTTTTATTCCGAGAAGTATGGAAAATGGCTTCCGAAGTTTGAGAATAAACATTTTCACATGGCAAGAGAATGTGTACTGAGAAAAAACGCACGGTTTGATGCATCAGCTGTTGAGATCTCGTTAGATCACACGATAACACCCAGCTTAAAAAGATTTCTTGCCCTCAGATTGTGACAGTGAACAACTGATCTAATGACGTCTGACACATTTTAAATTTATTTGGTTGGTTTACATTTACATTCACAAGGCTATAAACTGATAGCCGAAAGCTTGGTGTAAAATTTTAATATTTCAACCAGAGAACGTTCTATATTTCCATTAAATTTAAAAGTGGTTTACTCAAATAATACAACCAATATTATACAGTATGAAGGTGTGTGTTGATGGAAATTCTCAAGCAAAAATATACACCTCTAAGACTTTATATTCCATGTGACGGATACTCAATAGTTGAATAATTTTGCTCTGTTGTTCTCGGTTGATTTTGCAGTTATAATAATTGTTATTTCTATTAGAGATCTTCCATCGGCCATCGCCTTTCTGTTTATTGTATATCAAGCATTCATTTTGTTTTATAATGCCATTGGCATTGCATGTCTTATAAAACATTGTAAATTGTATTGTTTTGGTTATTTTCTTTACACAACGTTTTGATAATCTGTTTGAATTAGTTAGTCTCAGGGATCACTCTAGCTTGGTATGTATGTACAATGTAATTATTTCAGTTGAAAGTAATCTACTGGTAGTTTTGTTTTCTTGTCAGTTTTTTGTGAAAAAAGAATTTGTACTAAGCCACAACCTCGTGCCTCGTTTGTTCGTTCATGTTACGGTTTAGTGTTAGGGTGAAGGTCAGTGGTTATGTTACATCAAAGAAACCGCCATAACATGAGCTTCTGCCGTCGATATTAATAATAAACCTGGATTTTAATGTCCTGGTCACTGATCTATATATATATATAGTTCAGTAATATGAAAAGTACTAATAGCCGCCATCTTGGTACTCCCAATTAGTGGGCTCATTTGATGCGCGATCCAGGTTTATTCATATCAGTGGCTTCTACCCACAACCTCGTACCCAGGGTTTTGTCTCCACTCCCGTTAGAGCGGAGATAAAACCTTAGGTACGAAGCTAAGCCAAAGGGCTACAAAATTTTTATAGTCAATACATCCAGAATGAGGTCCAGAACGGGGTCCAGAATGGGGTCCAGAATGGGGGGTCCACGTTTTGTCAACCCCCGTTTTCTAGGCATGTGAGAGTATATTGATATAAATCATTGATAAATTGTCTGTTTTGAGTGAGTGAAAAAAATGAATTAATTAATTATACACAATTTAAAAGAATGTATAATTTAATTTTGTGAGCAAAAATGATGAACATGGGTTAAAACAATTTATTGAAATAGTCCTTCATTTTTAAATCTAGCCTTTCAAATATTTGACTCTGTATATTGAGGAATGGGTTTTTTTTTTCAGGCTCAGAATTCACTCTTTATCTGGAAAAAATAATGTTGCCTGCTTCTTTGACCCTATTACGTCTTAGTATAGAGTTTTGATTTAATGTTACCATCTTTGAGAAATAGGGACATCTGCAACCAGAGGGCCCTTCAGTTTCAAACATGGTCATAAAAAAACTACAAAAATCGTCCTATTTTTTACACAAAAACCATCGTCATTGGTTTCCAATTTTCAGGCACAACACACCGTTCCTTAAGGTTATTAATTTTTACTATGAAGTACCAAATAATCGTACATGCACAATTTTTTACTGCTAAATATTGCACCCTGTACAATGCTTATTTGGGAGTCCCTGTAATATTATTTATTTTTGCCATAATAGCATAATATTGTGGGCAAAACATATAAACCCTAATTAACTCAGTGACTTAGTTTGAATGGTAATGAAATTATGAAAACTATGAAAATTTAGCATTGCACATCAAACTTTTAAATTGCACAAAAATTTACAGGCAAGTATAAACATATTGAATAATGATAAATGTGTCAAAAATCTTTTTCTTCTTAGAGAATTGAAGCCAATTTTATCTTTTGCAATGAACATGTTTACAGTACTTATTCTAAACGAAGACAACATCCATCCTATTCTCCATGTCTATGAATGAAATAAACAACATGAGACTGCCTTTATTTGAATGGATAAAACTGAAATTTATTTCTATTTTTTTTTGGTTTTCAAAAAAATATGCATTGCAGGTTTGGATAAAATTTAGTTTCTTAAATGAATAGGAAATCAAAATATTTCCTAAAATATTTATAGCTGTGCTTTCTTAAAAATACTTGCAACCTCGATTAAATTTCATTTGGAAACAGAGAATTTAAATGGGTGTAGAAGAATATCAGTGGGATTTGTTATGGCATTCCCTCTTCACTGCTACAAGTAATAGATTGTTTATATTCAGTGAGGTATGGAGTGCATATTCGGTTCATACAGTTTTCTAAATTCTTTAATACAGTTTAAGTTTTTTCCAATAGAATTTGTTAGATTTGATGACACAGGTGTTGTACTCCTTTGAAATTCTAAAATTCCATGACTATTACCAAGATCTTTCGTAACATTTCATGACAATGCTCATTTTTTTTGCCAAAATACATCAAAATAACCTTCATTTATTCTTTCCTTTACACGTTAGCCAAGATGAAGGAACGGAACAGCTGTTTTTTTGAGATTCGGTGCAAGTATCCAGTTTTTTTATTCTTTGTTAGTTTTTAAAAATCTTATCTGAACTGTACCAATTTCTCATGACTTTCCAGGGCTGGAAAATGGAATTGTAAAACCTCATGACTTTCCAGGTTTTCCATGTTCCGCACAAACCACGTGACACTTGTTTAAAAAATTTTAAAATCATACATATAGTTATTTAATATACAAGCTGATCATGCAGTAGAACTCGCTAGTATTGCATTTTTTGAGATTTACGGCATCGACCCAAACTTTTCCACCCTGTACCTAGAGAAAACTCCCAACGTTTTAGGGCGGGATGCTTGTCATATCTCGTAGGGGTAAAAATTAAAGGATTTGCTACACCTAGACAAAGTTTTGACTTTTGCATACAGTGCGCTATCTTTTAGGCCTTGCCCAGTATTTTACTGAGAGAAGAAATCGTGTATTGGCAGTTCAAGTGGGAGTTGTAAACACCATTGTTGCCATCATTTTTGAGAGGCTTTACAGCATGACATAATTGATTACACTGGTCATCAATAAGCTGAATATCACTTTCAGGAACTACAACATTATTGCCTGTTGCAATATCAGCAATAGATTCATCAATGTCAATGGCAATGGTGTTTGGGTCAAACATAAAACATTCTTGTGCAATATTTATCATGCCAGAGTGCCATAAAGCCACGGAGGTGTTGGGCAGTTCGCATTTTATGGTAATTCCACTGATTACAAATTTCTGTCAAGGAGGCATTGACTCGTGGTAGATAGACATGATGCTGCAGAGCCAACAGGTCAACTTCATCATTTGAGTCTAGTAGTTTTTGGATTTCAAGAAACTTGAACGCATCTTTGTAAAGGGCAGAGCTTACCCTATTAACGTTAGACCACAACCTTTCTATCATTTTGTTGTGGACACTTCTTCCTGCAATAAAGCTTCCCCTCTTTAAGCCCCTGCTGTGTACGATGTATCTTGCAACATCCACATTCTTTATTCCATAGTCGCCACGAACTCTTGAAGGAAGGCCAAATTCTTGAACACCATTCTAAAACAACTGAAGCACGGTTGATGGTTTGTTATTAGTGCAACACTTGACGGATATGATGGTTCTGCTAAAGCCATCTAAACACCCATGTAACACAAACCGCCAGGATATTAGTTTGTGGTTTGAATCAATGTGCCATGACTGATTGGGAGCACGCACATTGTAGGATTTTCTGAAAATCTTGTTTGTTTTTCTCACGGCTCTTTTCACTAGATCAATGGCTGCAAGACTAACCCTGGCCCTTTGGACCCAAATACCACGTCCTCTCAAAGCACTTACAACAAAGGCTCTCCACTGTATGGTGTATGTTTAAGTATGTCGTCAATTTCTATGCACAAATGTCTCTTCGTGGTGTCTGTTAACGTATTTGTTACAATAAGTTTGATTCTTCCAGTTCATTCCTAATCTCTGCGCCAAGAATATATTCTAGGACTTGGCCGAATTTCAACATTCAATCTCAAAAATCTCAAGGACCGATTTCTTTTACAAATCTCGACCAGCAGTTATTCTTCCCGTTCTAAACCTGCAGTCTGTTAATAAATCTCAAACACCAATTTATTTGTTTTTTGAAAATCTCAAACAATAATTCGCCATTCTGAACCGACAGATAAAATTTTTAAACGGGTAACTTATATGTTTCAACAAGTAATTTTTTTTTCCAAGTATTGTTTTGGTTTTCAACCATTAAATATATTTTTTTCAACCACCAAATGTTATTTCTCAAACCACCAATTTTTTGTTTTCAAATAAAAGATCATCTTTCTCAGTCACCAACTCGGTTATTCTCAAACAACAAACTTTATTTCTCAAGTGATGTTCAAGAGATTTCGTCACTTTTGACGTGTTTGGCTTGCTATACCAGTGCAATCTACTGTAAACACATTAGTTGAGAAAACGGACGACATTGAGAATCGATCTAGGCGAAATAAGTTGTGCTTCGAGGGAATTGATGAGACTGGCTATCATAACTGGGAAAAGTACAAGATTAGTGTATCTTGTTCTGCAGTAAAATCTTGCTTTTGGTATTCAAGAAAAGAGGTACTGCATTCAGTATCGTCAAAGCCCCTCAAAATAGCTACTTGTGCTGAAATGTGTCTTTCTGCTTCTTTCATGCTTTCCATGCATAAATCTAGTAATTGTAATTGCCATCGATGGCCAAGAGGTATATAAAAAAATTTATATATATATATATATATAAAAAGGTAATAGTCGTATCGACCGGTCCGTTGAGAGTGCTCAATACAAAAAGTAGAGCTATGTATAGAGAATATTTA
>JAOBRB020038886.1:0-15433 GCA_027575285.2 Zoanthus pulchellus | reverse complement strand
GCGGAAAAATAAGTTTTATTGTAAATATAAATCAGAATCAGTATATAATTTTTAGCTCTTCCCATTTTATATTTTAATTTTTTATATATATATATATATTTAATATTATTATAATTATTATTACCATTGTAATTTATTGTTGAAAAGCCCTAAGGGGAACAATAAAGTAAGTATCTATCTATCTATCTAAACCAAAGTACGTGAAAAATCCGAGAATCGAAAATTTAGCTTTCTGTACTAAAAGAGAAACTCATCGAAATATATGCGTTAGGCAGCTTTTCAAAGAGTTCACAAAAAAGAATAGTGAAAGCATTCATGAAAAAACCCACTGCGAAAGCTTTCAAAAGAAAAGTCCAAACAAGCTAGACGAGAAGTCTAGATTAAACAGAGATGGGAGTAATTGGAAAATGATAGTACCAAAGATGGCGAGCCGTGACTGTAAAGCCTCGTTAAAATTAGTTAAAGATGGTGACGTTTAAAATCAATTTCAGGGAGATTGGAAATTAAAACTGATTTGTCAGTGAAACAACAACAACATGCAACATTTATTTCACACTTCAAATTTACCTTACAAATCTGACAATTTCAAATTGCCAATTAGAGTGCCTGGTCGGCTCCAGAGCAAAGAAGCTAAGGCCTTACAAGCGTGTTGGCCCATGGAGCCAGAACGTATCTCTGGTTCCCGTAGTTTTAGCGCAGCAGATGGGAGTTTTTGACTCCCCCTGGTCGCTAGGCGGTATTATAACTTTAATGTAGTCAGATTGAATTACATTTAGTAATATGTCCCTACTAGTAACAGTAAGTAAGTCTCTGTAAGAAAATTTATATCACAAAAATTAAATTATTACTTAAGCTACAAATAAACCACAACCTTTTATTTTCAAACTAACAGAAAATAAGCTCATATTTACTAAAATTAGGTAATGAAAAATAGGGTGTAAATACGTTCGTATTTTAGGAGATGTCATAGAAAAAATTTTAAACAGTTGTTATTTGATTGTTCTTTGAAAATCATTAATAATTTTGGAGAGAAATGAGAGCGAAGGCTATTCATTCCTAAGTGCTGGTGTCATATTTTTTGCGCTCAAATTGAGATCATAAAACATAGAAGAAAATTCCGTCAAAAATCCCGGGGCCGTATTTTGCTGCAACTCGGATGAAAGATTATCTTTATGAGTGTGCATGAGCAGAATCGATAGGGTTACCGACTAGAAAAGGGTGCATCATCAGCTATTTACCTTGGTAGAAACAAAATTCACTAAATTTTAGGGTTATAGTCATGTATTTACAAGTACAGATGAAGTCCTAGTTGATTGAAAATTTTGAATATCAGTAAAGAACAACGCGTTTGTCGTTTTTTTTTTTTTTTTGGTTTTTATATAAATATCTTCACCGGCTTGGTCTTGGAGACGATACGAGCGGCTGTATTGCGAAATCGTTGCAACTTGCAACAAATGTGTCCGCCAAACTGTCGCATACAATAGAGCAGTATATAGCTAAAGTAGGATTCTAGAATTGATCTGTGTATTGTGATTCGATTGCCTACAGATAATGAAGAGGAGACTGTTCGAAGAATGATAGTGTTGCGAGTCACCTTCAGAATTATGCTTTCAACATGTTTTGCCCATGTAAGAGTTTGGTCAATATAGACACCTAAACATTTTAAATACTCAACTCTTTCTCATGCAGGTAAAGTCATTTACAGATATTTCAAAATATTGTTTAAAATCAAATGTTGAAATTAGTTGTCTGAAGCCAATAACCATACACTCAGTTTTTAACACATCAAGTGATAATTTGTCATATTGACACGAGCTCAAGGTCGACATTAAGAGCACTTTTATTATTTGCGATGCCGATGTATGAGCCAGGGAAGGTATAAGGGTTGTGTCTTTGGCGTATAGTCTTACAGTGGAATATTTCAGACAGTTTGGAAGATCGTTTTTGTATAATAAAATAGTAAAGGACCTAAGATTGTGCCTTGAAGTACTTCGCATGTTGTATGTGAGAGTTCCGGCAGAGGTAACACCGTTCACACAACACTGCTGTTGGCGATTTGAGATATGAACGAAACAATTTTATTGCACTAGAATAAAACACAAAATAGTGTAACTTTTTAAGTTCTAAATACATGACATATTAACACATTTCTCATCAATGTTGATACACCAGTCATTAATCAGATCTAGCAAAGCTGTTGGAGTTGAATGCAATGATCTGAAACATGACTGTTGTTCAGTTAATAAGATTATTATCGTTAAGATATATAGAAGTATATAGTTGCTCGTAAAGAAGTCTCTCAAACACGTGGGAATAACTGAAATTAATCTCCGTCCTTAAAAGTGAGCTAATTTTTGCAATTTCTTGCTCTTTGGGAAAAGAGTAGGTTTCAATGCAAAAATTAAAAAGTTCTGTTAGAGACAGATAGATAAATGGAGCTACCTTTTTGAGCAATTTATTACATATTTTATCAACTCTGGTTGCTTTATTAAGAGTGGATAGCAGCTTCATCATTCTTGTTGCTTTTACCCGTTTTAACAGTGCTAGTTTTAGAACTCATCGCTGTTCCCACCAAATATCATAAACTGGTACGTCGACCTCTCCAATACCTTCCTTGGGACCCCGGCCCGTCAGGTGCGTTTTCCACGTCAACGAAGCACGTGTGCTCTTCTAACCTCCTTAAAATGAACACTGCACTTACGGTTCATTTTCCTGGCATAAAACAAAATTGTATCTTGTGGCTTGAACGAAGTCTGGAAATACATTAACTTTCGGTGAAAAAAAACGAGCTCTCCAGTGCTCCTAGTTTAAGTTTTTGGAGCCCAGATTCAAAGTTTCTAGTTAGAGTTTTTATTAATCTATGTGTATAAACGTGATTTTGTGGCAATCCGGCAGTAAGGAGAGAATTTGTTGAGCTTTTTGTGTGATATGTCATCATCTCATCATCTGGACCCGCCAGCCTTTCTCTCTTTCTAGTATACATGAAGAATCTGCGATTTTTAAATTACCACTAAATGACTTCTTATGCATGGCCTTTAAACGTACAAGCGAGGCAAAAGGAGACAACAACTGAGGTAAATAAGCTCTATTTTTGACCTTTGCTCAAAACTGAGGTACAATAATTTCAATCATCACCATCATCATCGCCATCATCATCATCACCATCATCATCATCGGCCATCATCGTCATCATCACCATCATCACCATCACCATCATCATCATCATCACCATCATCATCACCATCATCATCATTTGTCCTTGTTGTGCCATAAGCTCATAAGGCCTCGGCAATTGTTCTCCAACAGTACTGTTGATCCTGCGCCTTCTTCTCGACGACTGCCCAGGACTGATGTTCTACGCAATGTTGCCATGGGGCAATCTCTTCTGCGCTTGCCTTCGGACGTCCAATATAGAGTGCTGTCCAGTGTCCATCTGATTACGGTTCGGTTATCTTTTCTAATTTCCCTCGTGATACAGTCGAGCACAGTTAAGAATAGAAGTGATTACATGCATCCTTATTTGACTCATGATTGTACAGCAAACCAAAGTGTGAGATTGCCATTATGAAGGACACCACATGGTATTACGTACAGTCTCAGAATTTTCCACATGGGAGCTCAATTTCTCGGTAACAGGGCTTGGTGGGGTTAGCAAGTGCCACCAATGTTCTCCTCGTAAATGCCGAGAAATGCCTACCGTCAAACTACAGGTTCTGCCATTGAAGTTGTTTATCACATGCACGTCCCCGTCATTGTAGCCCTTGGGAGTGCTTCGGCAGCCGAGTGACTTTGGCAAGTGGCGAGTGTCAGGCGCCTTGAAATAACCGGAACCTGTGCGTTAATGGACAGAAAACCCCTAAAGAAAACTACTGGCCCTCCAAGTTTTGGAGGGGTTGGGCGTAAGGCCAGTACCCCCACCCCATAAAAGAACTTATCCTACAGAAACCAATGCAGCAGTTCAACGACAACAGAAAACCTTGGATCATCAGAGAGAAGACTGCCCTGTGGCAAGAAACTTGATGCTTGAAGATCAAAGCCGAAAGGAAGACGGCAAGCTGAAAACATCCCTTCTGGATACCAAAAACAAAATCATAATTGGCTGCTGGAATGTGAGAACCATGTTTGAAACAGAAAAAACAGCACAAGTAACAAAGGGAATGGCAAAATACCGAGTTAATATCTTGGGAGTTGCATAATGTAGGTGGACTGATATTGGGAGACTTGTGTTAGGCCCAAAAGATGGACATCACCGAGCAGGAGTGGCTCTTATGCTGGATAAAGTAGCAGAAAAAGCACTGCTAGACTGGAGACCGATAAATGAAAGGGTAATATTGGCCCACTTCGATTCCAAGTACAGCAAGCTCAGTATAATTCAGTGGACGGTATGCCCAGACTAATGATGCAGAAGAAGACGAGAAAGAAAAATTCTACAATGAACTACAGGCAATCACCTCGATTATTCCAAGACAAGATGTACTTATTATTATGCCGCGACATAAATGCAAAAATGTTGAAGTAGATAGTACTGGTAGAGAAGGTTACATGGCTGGAAATGGCATAGGAACAGTGAACGAACATGGAGAACTGTCTGCTGACTTTTGTGGACTAAATAGCATGATTGTCGGAGGAACAATATATATACACAGATACACGTGGATATCTCCAGATAGGAAGACTAAGAATCAGATTGACCACATCACAACTGATAAATACGAAGTGGAGAACCTTCCTATTAGACTTCAGAGCATCCAGAGGAGTAGACGTTGGGAGCGACCATATGCTCGTGGTTAGCACCATCCGGAATGAAGCTGAAGAGAGCAATGAAATCCTCTCAACGGAAGAGACTAAATCTGGAAAAGTTAAAAGATCCAGACGTCAGAACAGGATTTAATATCAAGTTAAAGAACAGATTTCAAACCCTCGCCGACATGGAAGAGCTTGAAGAAAGAAACTGAAGTGGATATTGGGGATCAAGAACACTGATGGAAACTGCATGGGGTAAACACCTTGGGACACGTATACAAGAGAAGAAAAAAATGGTTATAATTATCAGACAAGACGTGGAAGCTTAAAGAAGAAAGGAACTGTATTAATTGATTTCATATTTCATACAAATTACTACATGTATAGGTGATAAATTTAATCGCTACTAACTCTAATCTTCAAGTTCAATTAAGTTCAAGTTTTTTATTTGCCAGAAAAAAAATACATATAAGTTTTAAAATAAGAACTACTAGAAGGCTTACAATTTTCCTGGCAAAGAAGCTCATTAAAAACAAGGCTTATTGGCATGAGCTACTTCATGAAAACACATGTTAAAGAATCAATTATTGTGAGGACGTATTAAGATTAAACTTACAAATACAAGCTAAGTAACAACACGAAACACACGATTATAAGGCGACGAAAAAAACCACAAAACCAGCATCTAGAATTTAGCTGAGGAGAAATACTTTCAATCTAGGTTTAAAAATTGAGATAGAAGCTGAATTTTGAATCTTATTACTTACTAAGGGATTGAAAAGCTTTGGACCCTTAAAACAAATAGCAAAAGATCGAATATTAGCTCTTGCTGAAAACACATAAAACGTTTTAGAATTTCTAGTGTTGTATGAGTGAATGTCACTTGTCACGGTAAACATCCCTTCAAATATGTTTGGAATAAGCCTTTCTTATAGAGATACATAAACTTGCAAATATGAAACAGATGAAATCTCAGTAAATTTTAATATTTCAAGATATTTTAATATTGGATCATTATGAGCATCTACAGCTTTTTTGGAAATACTTTTAATGACTCTTTAAGAATTATAATTCGATTTAAGGTTGTAGGGTATGTAGATGCCCATACTGATACACAATATACCAGCTAAGGGTAAATTAAACTAAAATAAAGTATTCGTAATAAGGCTACAGGAAGGAAAAAACTTGACTTGTGGATAGCCCCAATGGGCTTTGATATTTTTCTAGCAACATTTGCGATATGTTTATTCCAGACGAAGTTCTGTGTAACACCCAAAAAAAACTGTATCCTTTACTTGTTCAATCAGAGCAATTATTTCTTTTTAGATCAAAATAAAGATTTTCTCTTTTTTGCCTTGGCTTAAAAATTATAAACTTTGATTTTGAATAATTGATAGAAAGTTTACTTGATTGTTACGAAAGTCTTTTCCAGGATCTCGGCATTTTTGTGCGAGTAAATAATGCAGGCGGGCAGCAGAGAGACTGGGCCCTGTAAGTGTAATTGGTAAAAGACGAGTTATCGCCTGCTTTAAGTAAAGGTGTCACACAAGCAATTTTTAAGTCGTCAGGAACAATACCACTGCGTTCGGTCTGTACCAGCGACCGAAGTCAAGATTCTCCCATACAGACCGACCGCTCGGTTAATAAGATGGTTATTATAGGGCCAAACAAGAAAGCAAAGGAACAAAAACCAATAGTTACGACAAGATCGGTCTAGATGGGAAAATCTGGACCGCGGTCAAGATCGATTTTAACCAATTAATTTCTTGAATTTGTTTGTTTCTAGTCCTTTTGATACATGGCCATATATTGATATAATAAAAAAACCCGTATAAATAACTCATTTTTTCAATAGATTTGTAACCGCCCTTGCTTTAGAAAACCAAGGTATATAAAGAGAAAACCTTTTGCCTTGATTTTCTTCAGCGCAAAACAAATACTATAGATATCTCTCTACTTCTTTAAAAATCACTCATAAGCAAGGGAAGGGTTACTAAAACCCTGTAAGTGTAAATTATCTCAGTTAACATTTCCAAGCTCTTAATATTGTTTAAAGCTTGGGTTGCCTGTGGTTATTCTAGATCTTGACTGAATTTACTACCAGAATTACGTTCCCTTTTGACCGATAATCTCTAAAATGCTATTCAAAGACAATAACATATATATACGCATTCAAATTGTGCACGTGACAATTCAAATTCGATATCCCAGACAAATTTTGAATTTTCTGAATTTTCGTTTCGTATCACTTATTTGGACCCTTTTATTTGTCCCAATCATATAACAAAATCCAGTTCGATTACAACTTATGTACAGAAAAGGTAGAAAAATGCGTCGATTTTTGGAACGACTGTGGTTGAAACGTCTTAAAGGAATGGGCGTTTTCGGCTGTTTTCTTAGGGTGATTCAGTTCATCAGTCGAGCAGAGCTGCCTACCTTGTCAATTATTTACTTACGTAATTATACATTAATCCTTGTAGTCTTATACACTATACAGGATGCTAAAAAAAGTTATAACAGTTATTAAATTGACGTGCTACATACACTTCAAATTTGTAAAAATAACACACACAAAAAAAAATTTAAATATAAAATACCAGTAATAGTCTAATACGAAATTAAATATATTATGTAATATAGAATAAGATAAGATAACGTTATTTAATGTATTAATATGAGCTAATGAAGAACGCGCAACTAAAACAATCTCAAAACCCATCGAGATGAAAAGGATCAACTCAATTTAGACAAATTAAACAAAATACATTTACTTTATTGTCTTTATTTTGCATTTTCAAGATTATCGATCAAAATAAAAAAGCAATTCTGGCCGTTAAATTCTGTCAAGATCTAGAATAACCGCTAAATATATCTAATACGAATGACGTAATCATCTCGAACCGCCTGATTTTGCCGCCTGTGCTTTCTCCACAATCCATTCCCTGTATAATATAGATGTCCTAGATTAAAGCGAGGTTTTGAGCGGCTGTTACCATTGGCTGTCTCGAATGGTGAGAAACACCATCAGGGTATCTTGCGTGACAAACATTATATATTCACACCTAGTCGAGGGTCTCAGTCGAAACCTGATCACTCCTAAATGTAAAGTACGTATCGTTTGCTGTTAGTGGTATATGCTAATCTAGTACTAAAACAAGTAGAACATTGGCTAGAGTTTCATCAGGTGAAGTCGTTGAGACCCTATGTTTCTTTTCTATTTCGTTTTGTCGACAAAAAAAAAGAAATTCACCAGAGGAATATTGCTTGTAGCCATGTTTCAAGGTAAGATGTCTCGGTGAAATCTGTTACTGAGTTTACCCAGGTATGGAGCTAGCTACTTGAACTGTTCCTTCAAACAAACATTCTTATAGTTATAATAATAGTTGATTTTAAACCTCAGCTTCGAGGCCGTAAGTTAATTCATAGTATACGACGATGATAAATATTTAGTTTAGTTTTATTGTTGGCATTTTAAATTATCCGCGTTATGCCGAGAACTGTTTCTAGATCACGCTAAGGCCCAAACATCACATTTTACATGTCCCGAGTATATTATTTATTTTGTTTGTTTGGAATTATAAAACTTTCACCTTTGGTTTAAACGATGCATTTTTAAGTGTACGTATTAGCCGAGTGTGAATGACATGCAGCTGTTGGGGTGACAGTTCTAGCTGCACATGGCTTCGATCACGTACATTAATATATCAATTATATCGGTTTACTTCTTGTTTTATTTCTCATTTTGGTTTCGCGATCGTTTACCTATCATCCTAAAAAAGTTTAACTTTGGCAAGCATCGTTTTGAAGGAGTGTTCACGTTTGTACCGTGTAATATTAATCAGTTCAGTTGCGTTGAAAGATCTTCTTTAGGTGTGGTTGGTTTTTGATATTTTTAAAAAAGAGTTCGTAGACATAATTCGTTTATTGTTTGGTACTTTAGCTTATGGTTTCTTTCGGTAAGGTTGAAGTATGCGGACACATTGAGAATGCCCCTTTCGTAAAAACGCTTGCCTTTATTGCTGCGAAGCCTTAGCAAAGCAGCAACTGAGTATTTCTGACTGACCGCGTGGGGCCTGGGCTGTTTATAACCTGTGACCTCTCTCGATCCGATTTTTTCAGAATAAATCATCATGCCATTATCGACAGTATTCTGTAGTTAAGCTGCAAAGCATTAAGGCATATTATGATGCGGCCAATCAACCTCCAAGGTTAGTATATTAACGTGAAATAATAATTACATTATATTAATGACATAAATTTTTTTATGTGTTTTTTTCATTTTTGGCACTGTGCATTTTATTTCTGAAAGATAGTACAGAAATCTTTGAGCTAACTTTTAATAAATGTAGCAAACGTCTCTTTCTCAGGTATTTGGATTTCCCAGGCTTTTATCGTTTTTGCTGTTCCATTTCTCGTTGCGTCAGCTGAATGGATTGACATGTCGTATACCTTTGACAACCAAACGGTTTACTGGTTTGGCCATAAGAAGTTTGAACGCAAATTGGAATTCAAGGGATCAAAACAACAAAATCATCGTCATTCAGCGTACAGGATATCTGGTAGCGAGCACGGAGGAACGCACAGCGATGCCGTGACTCATTTTTGTGAAGATGGAGCTAGCGTAGATCAGATTCCCTTTGAAAAACTTATTGGACCGGCTGTTGTAATAAATATCTCAGAAAAGGCAGCCAAGGATCCAAATTATCGGTTGTCAGTCAGCGACTTGCAGGAGTGGGAACGTGACAATGGCAAAATTCCTGATGGAGCAATTATCTTAATGAACTCTGGGTGGGGGAAGTTCTGGCCCAATCGCAAACAGTTTTTGAACAGTCCTTCTTTAAACCGAAGTGAGGCCCGCACGCCAGGTAAGTTATTGTAAATTCTTTCTCAATTTATTCTTTTTTTCTGCACAAAGTATAAATATGATGTTCTATTCACTTAAGAGTTTTTTTGTAGCTCCGAGAAGTAAAACTATTTTTCATCAAAGGAAGTTTTTATGAGTCAGATCTGCTTGAACTAGAAACAGTTTCGCGATCTAATCATTCACCTGTACTTCTATGTCGCAATAGACCCTTGTCACGTGATTATTATTATTATTATTATTATTATTATTATTATTATTATTATTTCTATTATTATTATTACTAGCAATAATCATATATTAGTGAAATGCGTTTCGCGGTAGATTTAGTCTAGTCCTGGAACTTTTTTCCGCTCGGGTAGCCTGTGGTAGCGTCATACTCAGACGCGTATTTCATTACACGCTTGACCATCGATCGTCGTCCTGTCTCTTCTGTCCTCTCCTCAAATTTTTGTACCGCATCCATGGCTGGGTATTCATTAGTATATAATCTCACCGCAACTTTCACCTTCGATTGCTTATCTCTCAAAGCTCTTTAGTTCACGCCCCCCAAGTGTCATTGTTAAATAAACCAGAGCTGTGGATCCGAGGGGATATTTGCCACCATTTTCAACCATCACCTTCCTTGCTTCTCTATCTAAGTTCTAACCTTTTTAGCTCCACAATTGGCCAGCACTAGGTGGACATCAGGTAGTTCAGCAATAGCATTGCTCTAAGACTTATTATTATTTTTAGTAGTAGTAGTAGTAGTATCCTTGTGCAATTTTGTGTTTATTTTCATCAACTACAATGAAAGCAATTGGAGCAACCGAGGACAGTTTTTTTGTCTTTGTAAGAACTAGTCAGCATTTTCAGCCACAAGCAATGAGCTACAAGGGCGAGTTCATTATTGTATAGTCAATATATGGAAAACACTTTATACTACCTGCCAAACGATAGCCCTGTAAACTCTTCAAGAGCGTCTTGTTATCAATAGTTCTGATACCCTCCTTGTTGTTTAAAACAGTTAACGCTTTTTTAAACACAAGTCCTTAATTAAAACCTAAAAGATACAGTTTTAAACATGCAAATTACGCGTTTTTAGGTTTCCATCCCGATGCCGCGAGGTGGATTGCAAAGAGCGGTAAAGTGAGTGCAGTTGGTGTTGACACAGCCTCGTTAGATTACGGCCAGTCCAAAAGATATGAATCTCATCTCATTTTCTGCGAAGGAAATGTGATTGGGTATGAAATGGTTGGGAACATGAACAAGTTGCCTCCCAGTGGGGCGACCCTTTACGCTATTCCGATGAAAACCAAAGGCGGAACTGGTGGACCTACAAGAATCTTTGCTGAAATAAATAAAGTACCATGTAAAGCGAAAATCACAAGGACAAAATGGATCGACTTAACACACTCTTTAATAAATGGAAGCCTTTACTGGCCAGGACTTTCTAGATTTTCTATTCAGTCGGCATGGAAGGCAAATGTAACCAGAGACGGATTTTTCCTTCGAATGTACAATTACGCTTCGTCAGAGCATAGTGGAACTCACCTCAGCTCGCCTATTCACTTTGCCGAGGGCAAATGGAGCACCCATGAGATCCCATTGGACAATCTAATTGGTTCAGCAATTATCGTTAATATAACTGCTAAAGCGGCTCAAAACTCCAGTTATCAGTTGAAAGTTTCCGATATTGAAGAGTGGGAAAGGAGATATGGCAGAGTACCAGAAGGAGTGATAGTTTTGGTTAACACAGGTTGGGCAAAGTTTTGGTTCAAAAGAACCAAATATTATGGAATCAAACCTGGTCAAAACAACTCTTTAAGTTTTCCAGGTGCGTAAATTTTAAAATCTTCTGTAATTGCAATTCTAAATAATGTGTAAATAAGTATATATGAAGTAGTATACAAGACAAGTAAGACTAAATTTAGTTTTACTTCTATTATTTTTTAAGGTTATACAATATCAGAGTTACCAAAGTTATTTATCAATATAATCATTCAGATTCGCTTTATTAATACTCAGAGAGCTGACAGATTTGACTTAGATTGTCCCTCCGAAGTCGACAGATCAATCTTAGATCGTCCGTCCGAAGTCGACAGATCAATATTAGATCATCCACTGCTGCGGTTCACAAATATGTTTATATATTACTAATAATGCTATCAGTAAATTTAGAAGAGACAGCAGAACATTGTGATCATGCACCTCCCGACTCTCACGATAGATATGTGTGTGCACGTGGGTTCTTTTAAGTCCCCCGGTAGAGATTCGGGAGACTGGGCCTACCGTTTAACGTCCTTTTGCGAAAAAAAAATATAAAAAAATAAATAAATAAACAAACAAACAAACAAATAAATAAATAAATAAACTTTTGCATTTATATAGCACCTTTTCCGTATGTATATGATCAAAGGCGCCTTACAATGATTAGTACAAGGTTGATAGTTGAGGGTCTTAGATAGTCCACTAGAGACTGGAACTACAGTTTAACGTCCTTATCCGAGAAGACGCAAAAGTCTAACCATTTGCAGATGTTAGAGCAAAGGCAGCACCTTATCCTCAGTTATTTTAAGACCCTGAGTGAGGGTCCGGCCAGGAATCGAACCCCGGCCTCCCACACAGAAGACTGGCGCCTTACCAATTAGGCAAACTATACGCGAAAGTCTAACCATTTGCCTTTGCATTTGCACCTTACCAATTAGGCCAACCAGACGGCGGTACAATTATCATATCATATACTTTTGAGTGCCAAATAACCAGGTAGAATATTGAATCAAGGCATTGGTGGGGTGGGCGTAAAATGTTGGCAAAATCTGACAAGGCGGTTGAGGTAGAAACTTAAAATCAAAACCAATCAAGCTGCTCAATATATCGTTAAACAGTTTTTTTCCCCTAATATCTTTTTTAGGGTATTTTCTGACCCACTGTATATGAATATTATTTCTAGAATAAAAAAATAATTACTTATAAGATTTAACGTCAATTGCTAAGTAAGTGGTTGCCAGTTCTTCCCAGCCTGAGCGAGGCTAATGTTTAATCACTTGAAGGCTCAGGTTTTGGCGTAAATGTAGTATTTGCTGAGTGAGGAAAACCATCGAGGTCATCTCAGCCAACATGCGGAGCCTATATAATGTTATTAATTGATATGTGTTCATTTCCTTTTCTTTTTTCTTTTATTTTGTTTTAAATTTTTCTTATGTTTTGATGTCTTCCCAATTTTGCTATGTAATTCTTTTTAAGACTTAAGGGAAAGCTAGCTAAATCCTTAACGAACCTTGTGGCCCATGGGACCGGCGCTTATCTCCTGCTTCTGTAGTGTTATGCAGATGAGAAACTTTAACTCCCCCCTGGACGGGACACTAATCCATCGCAGGTTAGCTCCCAGCAGACGCTGGTACTCATTTACCTACCCCGGGAGGATGGAAAGCTGAGTTGGCTTAGGCGGAAAAGGTCGTACAAATATTCGAATCTGTTGGAATCGACTGACTGGGTACCTTGTGACTGGAAAGCAGAGATATTAGTAACTGCGCCAACCACGACTGCCCTTAGGGGAAAGCGCCAAGTTCTTTTTTCAGCAGTTGATAAATGTTTGTTGAATCTGAAAAACAACTGACTGATGCGAATATAATTTTTCTTTTAACTTGTCAAATAGGAGAACACTTATCTGTACCTAGAAATTAGATTCATTTGTTTAGTTTAAGATATTTTCTTCAGTTATATCTTTGGTGGAGTTTTGCGTTCACGAACGTTTTTTTCTGCTGAAAAAGGACAAGGTTTGCAAAAACGAAAGCTACCAACAATTATATTTATTTAGCGTCTTAACATGACTTTTAGGAATTCACCCAGATGCTGCTTGGTGGATGGTGAAACGGAAAGTGAAGGCAGTCGGAGTAGACACTCCCTCTCTGGATTATGGTCCTTCCAAAGATTTTGAAACTCGCAAAATACTATCGAGATCCAACATTCCTGGATTTGAGAACGTAGCAAATCTGGATGAATTACCAGCCACTGGTGCAACAGTTTTCGCTGCACCAATGAAAATCAAGGATAGCAATGGAGGGCCTCTCAGGATCTTCGCTAAACTCGGTGGAACATGCTCTACATCTGGAGCTTGCTATCTTTATTGTATTAATCACGTAATGATACTCTTCGCAGCTCTGTGCGTTTGTTTTAAATATTTTTAAAGCCTCAATTTTAGATGCTCATAAAGTAAGTATGACATTAAATATAATATCTAATCATATAGATAAAAGTCTTTGTTGTAAAAATGCCAGGTGGGATCATTTGGCATAAACTTTTGCTACGATTTTAACTTGCATATGGGAATAAAGAATGGATGTTAGGCAACAATGCTGTTGGTATTTTACTTAAGGCTATTTTAGAATTAACTTTTGCGATGATATCAGATAGAAAAAAATAAAGTAGAGATTAAATGACACATTTTTTTATAATGAATTACTAATGAGAATGAAATAATCAGTATTCTTGGTTTGCACAAATTCCCAAGGGGCACAAAAGACAATAAACATAGCGGCCATGTTGGTGTACAAAACAAAAGAAATAATCAACATGGCCGCCGTAACATCAGGTGAAAACCAGCAATATACAAAACACAATAGACATAGCAGCCATGTTGGTGTACAAAACAAAATAAATAATCAAAATTCTTTTGTTGTTAGTACAACTACATGGCCGCCATGACGTCAAATGAAAACCAGCAATTGCAAATTCTTCCTGAAGCTCGTGTCCCACGTATGTGTTACAAGGTTATTTTTTTATTTCAAATTGTATTTTCAACTTAAGTTAATTACTTTTTAGAGTCTTAAAAAAGTTTTTTCTTCAGAAATATTTTAGTAAATCAGGGGCACTGTCAATGAGCTGCTCAAGTCTCCAGATGCCAGCTGCAACTCCTGACGGACTTTGTCCAGTTGCTCTTTGATGGTGGACAGGAAGTCGAGCTCATTTGACCCGTACTTTCTCAAGGTGTGGTCGTCTTTATATAGGGGCTTTCGTTGATCCTCGATCTTGTCAAGTACGTTCTCAACTTTGGTAAGAAGCGAATTAATCTTGCCCGTGGTCGACTCGCACTTAGTAATGTCGCCACGTGAGTAAGCCTTCTGACGAGCAGTTTTTTTTTTTCAATAAACCTTTTATTGACAGCTTAAAAGATGCGTCTGAAAGGACGAAAGATACAGTACTAGGTTCCGCCTATATTCGGAAAATTGAAAGGTTTATTGACATCCATTACGTAAGGGGAGAACTTTTCATGGAATTTAAGCGCGATGCATGCGAAGTCGGTGAAGACGAGCTTTGTGAATGGTTTTCTGACAACAGGTGAGCGGGGCCTCCTATGGATGGGGTTTCTCAACCAATGCCTGACCCGGCACGAGAAGGCCATTGTCTGGATGTGTTTGAGACTACAATAAGTAATGCCGACGCACAGCCTCGCAAGCCTGAAGATTTTCTTCAACGTAAAAATTTGAAAACGCTTTTTGATAATAAGGAATTGGCCTTGATCAACCAGAAGCCATAACCAAGCTTTCAACCAGCTTCTATGTTGAAGAAAATCTTGTAAAAGACTATTTAACACATCTTCAAGATCTAGAAGCTAGAAGAGACATTCGTGCCAAAGAGAAAGAAAAGAGTCGCAGCATAACGTATCCGGACTTCCCTTGGGCCGAAATCATCAATGACGGAATTCGAAGGTTAAGGCGGGAGTACACCCAAAAAAGATTTTTCTTCAAATACGAACTTTTCAAGGAATTTCGAGCATGTTTCAACATATGACTACTAATCATGACCAGCAACTACATGTTTGAGTCTCTTGTTACCATGGTAACGAAG
>JAOBRB020038666.1:2180-15437 GCA_027575285.2 Zoanthus pulchellus | reverse complement strand
CCTCTTAGTTTACAATCATGGGAAGTTTCATGCTTTTATCAAAAAATGCACAATTGTTATGCTTAACAGCCTAACTACAAGAACATAATCCTTTTTGAAATAATAATCACAAAACATGACCACCATCGCAACATCATTTTCAATCATTTCATTTATTTCATCTCTTTTCACATGTTATACAAAAGTATAGTTAAGTTATATTTAAAATTCTTCATTGGTTCCACTTCCAATGAGATAACTATGTTGCTCATTTACCATGGATATAATATACTTAGTAATTTTGTTATTATGAATAAGATCATAGAACAGTAAACATGTAAGTAGTTCTACAGTATTAGATAGTTTTAAAAAATTTAAATTTAGGTAGTGAGGGGTAATATGATCATATATAGGAACATTATTATTGATACGAACGGCTTTGTTCTGAAGCTTGGCTAATCGATCCAGCGTACTACCATAATTATTCCCCCATAACTGGCTCGAATAATAAAGATATAGATAGATTAATGCAAGCAACGAAACGCAAAGATAGCCAATGAAGAATAGTCATTCAATACATATATGGAAACGAGAAAGAAAGCAAATATGACAACATTAAACTCGATCTCACTGTTTTTTCAGTGGTTTACGGATTGACGCTAGTCAGTAAGTTGTGATAAATAAAGCTCAGGTCTGTTCAACGCTGAAACAGAAGTATTAAGTCCAATTTATTGATTCGGGAATAAAACTGTAGATAAGCCATTTCATTTTTGATAATATCTAATAATATTTCGGCTGTCATCTGACAACCATCTTCAACAAAAACTATTAAAAAGGGCTTATCACAATAAACTACATTTATTAGTTAACAAGTATCCTTTAAACGTTTAAATCTTGAATCTTGGATTGATTCTATAACAGTCGTAACAGTTTAGCAACTCACAACAAAACAATTACGTAAGCTTGATAGAAAGAAAAAATTGTAAAAATTACCTCAAATATCTTTGGTGAACATTGCAGAAGAACTGCGTGGAATGTAGTGGCCAAAGCCATTCCCATCATTCCTTCTTGACTTGTACGTTTATCAGCTGCCGTACTGTTTAGCTCCGATGTTTGCTCGAATGAAGAATTCTCAATCATAACAAAACATCTAAAACAACACAGAATATGATTACAATACCGCTAAAACCAACGAGACTGTACAAACACACACTAACTGGATACAAACACACTGAAAAAGATACACTTCTACAATTTAATCAGCTCCAACTGGAAGGATTTCAGTTTTAAAAGCCGGTTAAATGAGGCTGGAATCAAACACATTTTTGTATTAATGGCACTATTCATCAAAACGAATTCTTTGAAAGTGTACATAATTATATCAGTGTGGGTTTCAGTATGTATCGAAAGTCCTTATACCTTTCTAAGGATGATGGAAAAACAAAATTCGAGTAACATTTTTGTTCATAATGTAATTTACGTTGAAAATGTGGAAAATTACTTCCGGATTACCAGACAAAGCCCCCAAATACGCCTCCTGTGTGATATACGTTACTAGGAATTATATCTGATTAAACTGACATTTTTACAACTTACTAAATCAACGAGTTTGAGGCAAAATACTGTACCTAATTTCCGACACAATCATCAACCAAATCTTAGTTCTAAATATAGCATCTAGACACTTGAACCTTACCTGTCGATAAACTGTAGCACAAAGTCTTCAAACTGACTTGTAGCTAAGCAAAGTTCTTTTTCTTCCTATAAATGAGGATTTCCGCAATAAAAGGACAAATTAGTTAGTTGCAGTCTAATAAAAGGATCAGTAGATCAGTTTCAAGAGTATATTTTAACTTCTTTATACCTCAGTCATTTCTAGCTTGTTCACCGCCTCAGAACAATCCACAATTGGCACCAAACATGCCATTGTTGAGATAAATGTAAACGTAGCCTAAAGATAAAAAACAATAAATAAAATTTTGGTTTTTATTTCACTGTGATTCCAGTCCCTATACTTAGGGTTGAACAAGATTACTTTCAGGCTAGGGATTGCTTGTTCGAAGATAGGTCAAATTCAACCCTGCGAAATGGAAAAAAATTACACCAGCAGTTGATTCCGTAAGTAAAAGATTATGATTCTTATAAAAAACTATTCAGATTTTCCTTCAAAGAACTAGTCAATTTCAGCTCCGAAAGGTTGTGAGATGAAACCTTGGGTTGGTGGGTTGCTCAGCTTTTGAACAACTAAGCCCAAATTGGATGCTTTTCAGTCCAGATGGATTATCCTTAATATCAAGATCAGCCATTAACTCACTTGTTGAAGAAAATTCAATAAATTCAGGTACTTCAGTGTTGGTATAATGCTTTTAATCAAGCTGGATGAACAGTCGATATTCTGTAAAATCATTAGGATTAATTACCAGGTTGGCTAACCATAGTTTTCCTCAAATCATTTGGATCAATTCCTAGTGTAGCTCACCATAAACTTCCTAAAATTACTCGGTTGGATTCCCAGTTTGGCTCACCATAAATTTCTTAAAATCATTTGGATCAATTAACAGTTTAGCACACCATAAGTATATTTCCTAAAATCATTTGGATCGATTCCCAGTTTGGCTTACCATAGTTTTCCTAAAATCATTTGGATCAATTCCCGGCAAAACAGAGATAAGCAGTGGCAACACATGCGCCCTTCCAGCCGTGTAAGAGCCCTGTGATCTCACCAATGACCTTCCCACTGATGTGGCACATGCTAAGGTGGCCGTCAACTGGTGTGGCTCTGTAAGAGTATCTAGCGCAACATAGAGCCTGTAGGATATCAATTATATTTCATTGAATAAAGTTAAGATACTAACAATTTCTCCACTAATGAAATTTAGCACAACCCTCTTTTATAAAAAGCTACACTGGTTTCAATGAGTAAACTCTTTTACATCTACCAAGTGGCTAAAATTAAAGATATTAACTACAACGTTTAAGGAAGAAACGCTTTCGAATCATACACAAGTTTCGTTAATATGAAAAATATAAACTTCAAAGTTTAATGAAGAAATATTTTCGCATCATCCATTTTATTTAGTTAAAACTTTAGAAAAGAATAAACTTCAAAGTTAATGAAGAAACACTTTCGCATCATCCATTTTGTAAAAACAAAAAAAAATTAAACTTCGAGATTTCAGGAAAAAACTCTCTTGCTTCATCAATTTCGTTAAAATTAAAACTAAATCTTTTAAAATTCAATGAAAAAACACTTTCAAATCCTCAATTTCCTTAATTAAATAAAATTAAAGAGTATACAAGCAGACAGCGGTTTAGCAGAACAGTAATGAATGATAAACAACCAAATAAAAGCCTGCAAGAAAGGAGAGAAATCATACTTATCAAGTAATGACGGCAAAATAATCTCTGGTTTGATCAACGCCAAATGCTGGAGAGCTGAAGCTGCATCGAAACTACCATGTTTGTTAAATATGGCAAGCATTACTGCTGGTTTAAGGCATTCAACAAATTTGGTGAGGTCCTCATCTGTTAGCTTTGCTTTCTCAGGAATTTGTGTTTCCCACGACTTCTTTTTAAACCTCTCCCTTGAGGTAAAATAGTAATACACATTCAGGTAACGATAAATGCCATGTGTAACACTCGCAAAACCCAAAATTACTGTTATTGCACCAGTTTTAGCACGAAATAAGGACGTGACTCAAAGCAACCTCAACAGACAATTTCGCATTGGTAGTTGCCTATTTGTATATTTAAAACTGACTCAGTATACATAGTTTTAGGCTCGTTTCTTCCAATACTGAATTATTGTGGTGTTGTTCTTCATACTTGTGACAACGAAGAGGAATAGGGACGACTACAAAACGTGGTGGTAGAATAATTTGGAACACTGCTCATTTGTAAACCGAGGAGATAGTTAGGTTATCTTGGTTAGGACACTCTTTCGAGTAGAAGAGAAAACACACTATTAGGCTTGTTGAAAAATGTCGTAAGGGAAAATTTCCACGTTATTTATCTAAGTATTTTCAACATAGAAAGTAAAACATTCATGAGCTTGAAACTAGAAATAACAAGTTAGAATGGACAAAAGAGCTTTTTTATAAAGGAGCAGTAAACTCAACCTTTTCCCAAAAAATATGTATGACATAAATGAAACATTCATAAATGTTCCGGTTTTCAAAAAACGAATGATATCATTACATTTGAGTCACATCAATAATAGTAAAAATGCAAAGTTTCGTTGAGATGTACGGCTTTTGCATGATAACGAGGCTAGTAGGGCATCCTCGGTATCATGCTAACTCATACATTTTCTCTCAAAAAAAAATAACTCAAAAATATTTAGCTTGAAATGATCATATCTCCGCCAAGCTGTGAGCAATCTCAACGAAACGCATTTTTACTATTATTGATGCGACAAATGCGATGATGCCATTCGTTTTTTGAAAAGCGGAATATTAAATCAATGTCGGTTTTACGTGACAATAGTGTATTGCAATAAGTTGTCAGTCTTAAATTACATAACCACATTATTATTTATAATCACAGTACTAACTTAGTCTACATACTAGAACTGAAAATATAATCTTATCACACAAGAAACCTACTCAAAGTGTAATAAATTGTTTTTGACAACTTGACATATTTTCAGTATTTCAAATTGTTGTTCATGGTTTACTGCACTCAACAATCAGGTCTGATTATATTTCGGGGTTTTTGATTCTCTCAAATACTTGGTTCTAGAGGGGAGTGAGTAAGGAAATAGATTGTTGCATGTACCTGTGTACCCTTTTCACGAGTTCTTTAGGAAGACTTGATAGAAACCTCTGAAGTTTTCCCTAAAAGACATGAAACGTTTGCTCTAACCACCGATTATAGTGCTGATTTCTATTGTGAAAGCATGCCTGATTACGAACCTTTGTATTGTGTCCAAAGCTATCTCTCCTTTTATATTCAATATCAAAGAACATTATTTATTCTTACCAGTATGCTGTACAAAACACCTAACGATGCTTATACATTAATGAGTGATAAAGGTACTTACAGTCTTGACTCAGGTATTGAGTGACATTAATGGTTGCCAACTAACCACAGGCTAGTAAAAATTCAGTAGGATTTTTAGGTTCACTAACCACTTTGGCTAGTAAACAAAATAAAATTGAATAATATTCTGTCTTTATCAAGGACAACATCTAAGGATCTCAACGAATCTCTAGTAAAAGAAAAGCCTAGCAGTTTGACTAGTAAGTTGAAACGTTAGTGTTGAATTCCATTGTTATCTTATTAATCTTATTATGTTATCATGAGTGATATAGTGCTCACATTTAGATTTTCTAGTACAATTTGAAAGGAAACAATAGATAATTCATAGCGAACTAGTTAACATACTGTGTATCTTCCTATGTTTGAAGGGTGATAGAAGGATTCCAGAGCCTGGAACATAATTTCCAGATGTTCTTGGACAGTACTACCGCTCTCCTGTAAGGTAAAACAATGGAACATTTACTGCAGAAAGTTTGGTTAGACGCAAAAACTAACAAAGTACAAGCCAAATTATTTTACAAGCCTATTTAATTTCCAGTTTCTGTAGTGCTAAGACTCTTGACTACCACGGGCACAACATTTAAACACAATGCAGGTTATAGCTTCCACCAGATACTGGCACCATTTCCCTACCTTTGAAAGAAGAAAAGCTGAATTAGCCTAGTGATGAGGTTGTAATAAATATTCAACTCTTAGCAGAGTTAAGAGTTGAACTGGGCGCCTTGTGGTCGGATTGCAAACATATGTTCCCAACTATACCAACATCGCTGAAAAATAAACTATTCTATTTACTTATTAATGCTATTCTGAGACAATCCTAGAGGCTCACTGAAACATTGTGCTATCTCTACTCTCTGTACTGTAAGCAGATGAATCTTTGACTTCCTGTAGATGGGCCACCAAATCCAATTTCTCAACAGAAGTTGGTATGTAGTAACCTTTTGTTTAAAAGGTAATGATGATGTTAAGATCTGTAACTGTATGGAGCTGGAATTGTTTGGTTGAAATTCAGAAACGAAGAGTAACACTGCAATCTTACCAGTATGCTGGTGATCAAAACCACAAAACTGTAGATTAGTGAGCCGTTATCTCGAGGACAAATCACTGGATGGCAGTCTCCAACTGGCAGACTAAATACTTTTTGCACTCTTGTAAAAATCTGCAAACAGAAGCCAACATTAATTCTGTGAGTAAAATAATTAGGAAATCAATAATGATACAATACACACAAAATCAATATCAGCAAAGAACAGTACAATAGTCAGGTACAATAAGAAGGTATTAACAATAAATTAATACTGTAGAAGAAAAACCAGAGTTTTTAAAGTTAACATTGTAATACATTATAACAAGAATCATTTCACACCTTTATTTCTAAAATAAGCCGAGATCAACTAACTAGGAAAAAATATAACTAAAAAGTTAAGATTTTTTATAATAACTGTTGAATAGAAACAAACTTATACGAACGTTTTACTGACTCCATCATACAGTTTCTAAAACAAAAGTATCAGACAAAAATTATGAGAATAAGCAATCTAAAACATACTTCTTAGAATTTTTATATCAATTTTCTTCATTCTAAAAATTTTATTGGTTTTTAATATCCCTTCCCCAACCATTAAACTCTATTTACCTTTGATATATATGGACTCCAGTCAATATATCCAATGTTGTCTTTTGCTAATCTCGCAAATAAGTTTACAACATTCTAGAATGAGATACCAGTATTTAAAATGTATGGTAAGATCAATTAAACTTATCTATCAAGTCTTTATTATTTAAATTGCAAAATTCAAATAGATTGAAATAAATAACTTTGTTAAAATCTTAGACAGCTGAAGATTAACTAAATAATAAAACGTTCTCTGGAGTTATTGGAGACCTGGTTGAACAAGTAAAAACGTGTATCTCACATAATTTATTAAATATATATATTTAACAATTATTGCATTCGTGCTTGTTGGATATGAGAGGACTATAGGCAACGAGGTCCTACACTCCTTGTTAGCTACATATAATCATCTCATATCCAACAAGTGCGAATGCAATAATTGTGTTATTAAACTTCCAAGCTCTTTGATACTTGAACATGACAACATTTTAATCTGAAATTTTTTAGCTTGGTAAAACTTTACAGGGGTAGTTTCCATATATGGCCATTCGGTATAATTATGAGCTGATAACTGAGATTAAGTGAACCAATCAAAACACCAGAAACGCAATATTCGAGATTGAAATTTTAATAAATACTAATATCAGTCATCAAATACTGTACATATATAAAAAGCAATGGCAAATTTTTATGCATAAATAATAACAAACCTCTTCCCATCTCGTGCTGTTGGTAGCGGTCAACCAAATGCCCATTATTTCATCAAACCATAATCTGTAAAATGCACATGCAGTAATAGGATTTACAGTTATATGTCTCAATTATACACATCATGAATTATTGTTTTGCACAAGTTCCTCCACTTCCAACAGTTCATAAAATGAAAACATCCATCACACAATCACAGCACATTTTCACTCCAACATCCCCCCGCCTCTTGAAAGACAATAAATCGTGTAAATATTTTATACTAAAAGATCAAAATTTCAATGAATACTCAAAAAATACATTATAAATCAATATTGTTTATTTTCTGATTTTTACAGGTTAAAAACTTTGTTGAGTAGCATAATTCAGAATGGAAGTATCTTAGGGACTATGAAATGTTTTTCCAAGTCTACTGTAGTATGTTAAGTAGTGCATTTGCTACTGAAATAATCCCCAACAGAAAAACTGTAAGCTGGTTAGAGCAGGACCTCCTTTCTAATTGACTATAGATGTCATGTAATCACCATCATATAACATGGCAAATATACTCATGGTATATCTTCAGAACACAAAACACGACATCAAAACTATATTACAGATCTGCTAACAGTACTTTCCCTAAAAATACATATAGATTTATTATTATTATCCATTTCAACAACCATGTTACAGTTTAAAGTAAAATTATTAAGAGAGATAAAGTCATGCAGTTTGAATTAATATTGAACCCTTGTGTGGTTTTTGTAAAATTTTATCTCGACTATTGACTTTACCTAAATCCTTTGTCATACTTGTTTGGCGAAAGAGTTGTTGGTAAGAAATTTGTTAAATAAAACATTCCTTTAACAAATGTGCTGTCAAATGGGCACAACAAAGGTCTCCATTCATCCAGCATTTCCTGAGTGGCATCATCTGAAAAGTAGCTACAGACAAACAGTTTGTCATACATGTTAATGATCAATCTTTAAAAGAACCATATTCATTTTATGAGTCAAAGAACAAACAAAATCCTTAATACAGGTTATAAATTATTTCCTCAGAAGATCTAAGTCTGTAATATTTTAGAATAGTTACTGTAACTCTTGACTTTAAATGTACAGTACATGACTTTACAACAAACTATTTTGTATGTTGTCCTAGGCAAGAAAGAACTCAAATATTTAGTGAGAACTGTAAACTAAAAGTTTCTTACATTTTTTTCTTTGAAATCAAAAATATGAGAACATAAATTATTTAGTTTAAATTGTGTAACTAGTCTATTTTGGTATTGTTTATAGTGTTTAATTTTGTTTCAAAAGAAAAACTATATATTATATGAGTCACATTGATGGGCCAAGGACCAATATGAGAAAGACAAAAATTCCACTGCATTGGTCATAAAAAAACTACTTCATACCTATTTAATGTTTCGTCTTTGTTTTTTAAATTATTTAGTTGTGTTTTATTGCGATGTACATATTGCACTAACTAACTATACCACTAACTGATATATAATTAACACAAAGGATGTTTTTTAAAAATTCTAAAAGGTGAATACCTGGTCAAATGTTTGGGTCATAAGTTATCAGCTTGAACTGAATTATTGTCTAGACCATCTATATTCATTTAATATATTATATGACAGTACAAAAACATGGGCACCAGCAAGCCCAAAGGCTTGTTTGGGTTGCACTTGCTTATCACAAACACATGCGAGCACTACTTGCATGATTGGAAGCCTGATGGGTGGCTTGGGGTGAAGTTAGGGACTTGGAATGTAGAAAGTATGAGTGGGAGAGGTGCAGAGGTGCAGAGGTGTGTGAGGAACAAAGAAAGAGGAGGGTAGATTGTGTTATCTGCAAGAAGTGAGGTGGAGAGGACATGGAGTGTGGTTTATGGGTGTGAAAGGTGGAGATATAAATTGTGGTGGTCAGGAAAATAATAGTTATGGTATTGGGGGAGGTGTGGGAATTTTGGTCACGTGTTACCCTTGGTAAATAAAGTTTATTATTATTAGTAGTAGTAGTAGTAGTAGTAGTAGTAGTAGTGCAAAGGAAAATCAGACAGAGATTGACTTTGTACTGGTGGGAAAGGGAAATAGAAAGTAGTTGAGAGATGTGAGGGTCATCCCAGGTGAGCTTCAGTACAGGCTGGTGGTCACAGATCTGGTTACAAAGAAAGTGAAGAAGGTAGTGAGAAAGAAAGTGATTGAAAGAAGGAAGGTTTGGAAACTGAAGAAGGACAATACAAGGGCAAGATTTAAAGGAAGAGTAAGAAAGCTGGTAAGCACTGATTCACCGAACTTGAGAAGTGTTTATAAGGAAAGGTGTTTTGAAGGCTTGTGACATCATAATTATGTGGGAAGAAAAAAGGAAGGAGAGATTGAGGGGACACATGGTGGTGGAATGAGGATGTGAAGAAAGCAATAGTAAGAAAAAAGGATGCACATAAGAAGATGCGTAAAAGTGGGACTGAGGCAAACAAGGCCAGATACAGTATAAAAAAGGTAGTATCAAAAGCAATGAAGGAGGTAGAACAGCAAGAGTTGAGGGAGCTAAGTAAGCATCCAAACAAAATGTTTTTAAAAGCTTGTGAACTCAATGAGAAAAACTGGAAAATATGTTGAGGGAGGAAGATCCATGATATGTAGTGATGGTAGTCTGAACTTCAGTGAGAAAGACAGTCTGAGGGAAAGTCTGGAAAAAGCACAAAAAATATTTATAAATGAAGAGAATGAGTGGGATCAGAACGTGAAAGCAGAACAGGTGGAAGGGCCAGTTGAGGGGATTAGTCAAAAACTGGTGAAGGTGATAAGAAAAATGAAAATGGAAAAGGCTGCTGGACCCTCAGAAGTACGTTTTGAAATGATAGCAGCAAGTGGGGTTATTGGGATTGGTGTGATGGTGGAGCTGTGTCACAGTGTGTTGCATGGAAATTGAAAGCAAGTTAAGTGGGCACTGAGTGTTATGGCATCTACAGCGATGCAATGAGTTGCAAAATGTATAGGGGGGTGAAGTTCCTAGAGCATGCAATGAAAATTGTAGAAAAGGAGCTATAAAAGAGATTGTGGTGTGTAGTTAAAGTGAACAAAATGCAATTTGGTTTTAATCCCAGGAAAAGGAATGGTAGATGCAGAGTCTATTTTGAGAAGGTTACAAGAGGAGTACTTAGAGAAACAGAAAAAGTTCTATATGTGTTTCATTGACCTGGAAAAGACAATTGACAGAGTGTCAAGGAAGGTAGTGGAGTGGGCAACGAGGAAGAGAGGTGTACCAGAGGTGAAAGCAGTGGTGAGTCTGTATGAAGGTGTGAAAACATGAGTTAGAGTTGGGCAAGAGTTGTCTGAGAAGTTTGAGGTGACAGTTGGTGTGCACCAGAGATCCATGTGGTTGCCACTGGTTTTTGCCATTTTGGTTGATGTGCATACAGAGAGTGTGAGAACTGGTTCAATAAGTGAGATGTTGTATGTAGATGACTTAGTTTTGATGAGCAAAACGATGGAGGAACTGAGGAAGAAGTTCTGGAAATGGAAAGAGGCATTCAAGAGCAAGGGGCTGAAGGTGAATCTAGGAAAGACAAAAGAGTTAACTAGTGAGTGGTGCAGAAGGTGAAGTAACTGTAAATAAGATAGATCCAGGTGGTACAGTATTTGTGGGAAGCCAGTAATGGCAAATTCAGTGTTATGTGTGAAATGTGGTAAATGGATACATGGTAGATGTGCTAAAGTAAGAGAGTGGCCCCGAAGTTGGGGAAAAAAATTTGTCTGTAACAAGCTCATTAATGGATTAGTGGGACTTGTGGAGGAGGTATGTAAAGAGGTGGAAACAGTGAAAAGTTTCTGTTATTTAGGGGATAGAGTGGTAGAATGCAAGAGGTGATTGTGAGGCAGTTGTGACAGAAAGGACGAGAATTGGTTGGGTGAAGTTCAAGGAATGTGGAGAGTTGCTAAACTCAAAAAGATTCTCAATTAAGATGAAAGGAATGTCTTATTGGAGTTGTGTAAGATCAATGATGTTCTATGGGAGTAAGACACGATGCTTGAGGGAAAATGAGTTGGAAATTTTGAGAAGGACTGAAAAGAGCAATGGTTAGAGCAATGTGTGGTGCAAAACTAATGGAGAAAAAGAAAACAGGGGACCTAATGGAGATGTTGAAATGAGATTGAAAAAAAAACAGTGATTAAAATGGCAGAAGCAAATGGAGTGAGATGGTATGGGTATGAGCCAGAGAGGGATGATGGGCATGTTTTGAGAAAAGCATTAGAGTTTGAAGGGAAGGGGAAAAGGAAGCGAGGACAACCCAGGAAGAGATTGAAAATGCAAGTGGAGAAGGAGAGCAAGAGTGATGACTTGAAGAAGAAGGATGCAATGCATTGAATGAAATGGAGAGTGGGATCGAGTTGGAGAGATTGCTGCCAGAGTGGAGTAAATCCAGCCACTCCAATTTACGGGAAAAACCCAGATCAAAATTGATGATGATGATGATGATGATGATATATCAATATATCATTATTTTACTGTATCATTAAAAAGGTTTGAGTAAATGTGCTTTTTCATTATCAATAAAATACTCACCTTCTGGCAACCTTTATCACACTTTTTACTGTATCTGATAACTTTCTGCAAGGAAATAGTTACAATCTATTATAATCATGTTTTCTGTGACAACAGAAATTATTAAGACACAATCTTGACGAGTAACAATGCTGTTATGCATTTTCTTTGTATGTACTGTATACAACAAAATTTTATAAAATAAAATTTTAAAAATGTATACTTACGGTGGATGCTTCTTTAAACCAACAGCTACATATTTGGAGTACAAAACAAACTCTACAAGTTTATAAAGAGGTTTCCAATCAAGTAAAAGATCTTCTCTGGAAAGCAGCTCTCGTTTTCTATAAAATCAAAAAAATTAAGTTTTAACAAAAACACTAACAGTAATTACAGCTGATTATGACAATTATAGGACTAAAATAATTATAATAAAAAATTTTCATTATCATTACGGCTCATCTCACAAGTATTCAACTTTCAAGTGCTGTGCATGGTCTTCCACACTGCCATCTGGGCATTTAGACCATTTAGAACATTTTATGACAAGCATGGTGCTGGGTGGTGTTGCAAAGCAGCTTGGGCTCTCCAGTCTTCCAACAAGTCTTTGTTATTGATACAGATCATCACTGCACATCTACAATCTTCCTACAGTAAGGCAATGAAACTCGAAATATGGGAATGCAATAAGCATGAGCCTTGCTTAGAGACTTTTGTTAATTTAATTATGACACTGAACCATTGCAATTAAGCAATCGACTTAAAAGGAATGCCAAATCACTTACTTGAGTAACTGTCGTAAAACGTGGCCAAAAGCTATAACATACAAAGAATCTAGATCAGGTGTTGTCATCAAGTTGTAAAATACGTGGATGAAGTGAATGTGATCTTCTTTGGAAAAATGTCTTCCATATAGCTTTATGTAACTAAGGTAAGAAAACAGATAATAATTGTTAAGCATATTCCAATTTACCTCACTGATCATTGGCCATAATAAGTGCTTCTACCCATTTCAATTCTGTGCAAGATGCTAATCAACGTTTAGAGATCTCAAATTTATCACTATTATTTACTATTATTATTTTGTTGCACAAGTTCAAAATATATTTTGTCACAGAACAAACCAGATTTAGATTTAATATTTGAGGGATAACCAATTGAAAAATAAAAGTTTTTTTAGAAGCACCCCTCAAAAAATGTTTCAGTTCAAGCCTTATAGAGGTATATTAGAGGGATGTCATCCTCAACTAAAAAACAGTTGTGACACTGATAATGACTTCTGAAGTAGGAGGTACTATATTGGGTCCTGAAGTAGGAGGTACTATATTGGGTCCTGAAGTAGGAGGTACTATATTGGGTCCTGAAGTAGGAGGTACTATATTG
>JAOBRB020038556.1:0-15442 GCA_027575285.2 Zoanthus pulchellus | reverse complement strand
AAGGGTTCAACTCTAATTGAAGGATCAAAAAAGACTGTAGTTGGACTGGCCCTAGCTGTGGCTTTTATTATCTCTGGGCATGGTTTTGCAAGATATAACAAAACTTTGAATCAGTTCCTTGGAATAAATTCAATTTCCCATAATCGGTTTTACGAAGTCATCAAAACACATGTAATGTATGATCCAATGATTAAAATTTTAATTAGTATGTGTGAGCAAGAAAAAAGAAGGATGAAGGATTTGAAAGATTAGGAGCTAGGTAGTTGAAAGAGAGCAGTGGTTACAGCAGATGGGTCTGGCACACCAAAGGCCACTTTAGTAAAAAAGGGTCTTTTATTGTAAAGAATTATTTAACTGGTGGACTATTGTTGTTTGGGCATAAGATTATGAGAGGGAAAGACGAAAAGGCGAAGGATCAGGAATTGTTTCAAGGTACTTCAAAATCAATGGAAGGGGTGTTGGCAGAGGAGTGTTACCAAATGGCTAAGGATGAGGGTTGTGGGGTGGAAGTTGTTTGGCAGGATGGGGACTCAAGTTCTCAAAAGTTAGTTGAAAAAGTCTTTGGGGCAGTGCCGAGAAAAGTTTTCAAATGTGGTGGTCATGTTGGTAGAGCTCATGGTAATAACCTGAAAGATCTAGCTAAGCAGAAACAGTTTTCTGCCACACAGATTTCAAAATTGAAAAGTAAATTCCCAGAAGCAGAAAATGCGAAGTGCCAGTGCAAACGCCATAGCAAAAACTGTGGATGCCTTTCAGATGCATTTATTAAAAATGCGCGAATAAATCATTTTTGCTGCCTCCAGCAGTGCAAGGATCCATCAGAATATGCTCGAAAATTGAGAGCATTGGGACACCACAGCATCAATGAACACTCCTGGGAAGGTGGTGAGTGTGGCTTCCATCCAATGAAAAAATGTACTTGTGGGCAATGTGAAGAAGATGAAGTGAAATGTGAGGGTGCCCCTTACTCAACAAAGCACATATTGAAATGCAAATTTCATCATTTGTGCTACATACAGGAGTGTGAGTTAAGAGCAAAGGATGTAAAAAGTGTTATCCATCCTGAAATGGGAAGAGGGCATTCCAATATATGTGAGGCAGATTTCACAGTGCTACCCCAATTCAGATCAAAAGATCAGAGTCTTTGCAGGTATTTATTAAACTCGAAGGTTTCTATCCTAAACCATTATTTATTTTATGTATATTTTCTATAAGGAAAGTATCAAGCTTAAGAATAAGCAGTTAAAATTGTTAAAACTAAAGCAATATCTAAATAGTTCCATAATTGAATTATGTGCATATATCAAATGTTAGAAATCGTTGAACATAAACATTTTTTTCTTTCAGGTGTGAGGCTGGATAGGAATACCTACTTTTTAATTATAGTTCTTACTATTTTGCAACACTACATTTTTCATCTATTTGTTCTGTCCACAGGATATTTATGTTTTGATGTATTCAAATTGAATAAATTGAATGTTGTATCAGTGTTTCTACAAAGACAGTTTTTAAAAATGAAATTTTCACTGTATTGGAAAATTTTGACCGTATTTCAGACTGGGGTCCTTTTTGGGAGTGTAGGAGTCCAGTCCAAAACAGTCCTAAATTTTTTTTTCACTATTATGCAAAATTTATCTTTTTTCTAAAACTGTACCCAAATTGAAGCCTAATAAAACTAATGAAATGAAGTTGTCTTGCTACTAGCTGTGAGAGCAAATTTCTAAAAGGCTTTCAAAACATTTTTTCAGATTACATTACATTGTGTCAAAAAATTGTGGCCTTGCCCAAGGAAACATGCCATGGTGCTATGGCAGTCGTGGCAGAGATTACCACTGGGTTGAGGAGTTGTATAAATGTTTGAACATGCCAATATTGCCATCAGTTGTACGGGCATTAAAAAAAGGTGTGGAAGAAAGAATGAAGAACCTTGGCAAAAAGAAGGAAGATGAGACAAAAAGACAGAGAATTTCACAAAAGGTTGCAAGAGCAGAGGATCAAGAGGAAAGAAAGAAATGGGGAAAGCGCCAACTCATTCAGCACAATTACGGGATAGAAGATGATGAAGGAATGGAAGTAGATGATCAAAGTTTGGTCAGTGCTGCCAAGGAAATTGTTTTTTGGTGGTGAGCAGAGCCAGACATTGTTGAATGGAAACAAGCAACAAAGTAGATCTTCTTACCCAAAAAACACTAGAAAGAGAAAAAGGTCAAAAAAAACATAGTTATATACAAAAAGTTTCAATAGTTGTTTACTGAACAAATTTTACTTCAATGATATTTAGTTGTTTCAAAATATAGAAGGGGAACAAACTTGTTAGTTACTACTACTTGTAATAACACACAGTCTGATGTTGAGAATTTTAGTAACATATCTTTAGTTGATGGTAAAATTAAATCTCCCTTAAGCTCCTCTACTCCTGTTCTAGTCATTACAGATAAGATTACTTGTTTTCATTCTACTCCCACTCCGCGGTCAGCATTTGCTAAAATGGAAAGAACACGATTTTACAGAGGTCATTTATGCCGAGACAGAAAGTCAATCTGATAACTTTCACGAAGCTCAAATTTCACTCCCTCGTCCCCATACACCCCCACCAACTAAACTAGCAACAACAAAAACACAATCTATCCAGACCAAAAAATGGCAAGAGCCAAAGCCAAAACAAAGAAGTATTGGAACACAATCTTTAGATACCAACAATCTTTCCCACAAATTATGGAAAAAACAACAAACACTGTTAAATTATGAATGTGAGAGCGAATGGTCTAACAGTAGCAGTGAGTCTGAATGCGACATGAGTAATCATAGTGATTACGAACCAGAAGAAGATAGTACTAGTGACACTGAAATTGATGGCTTATGTCTGAAGAACCCTGGATAAAGTTTACTGATGAAAGTAGTCCTCAAAAGGAACCACAAAATATTATTTTTCATAATCAGTTATTGCTACTGTTGCCACTTTGTTTGTCATGTTTTTCAAAAAGTGTGATAGTTACTTATAAGTTAAGCGGTACAATGTTAATAGCTTTTATAAAAAGTTTACAAAGCAAAGCATTCCGTGAATGGAAGAGCCAGCCTTAAATTAAAGGTATTTGTGCTGGAAACATATTGAGCAGCACTATTTTGTTTTCTAGTCAACTAAATGCACTCAAGGCTATGAATATTGCTATAATCCATCCCAGAACTTTTTTTCGACCCCAGAAAAAGTATCTGCACCATGCAGTAAACAATGTCTGGCTCACACAAAGGAATAATCTGTTTGCTGATCTTCAGGGATCAGAAGTTATTATTGGAGGTGATAGGAGGTGTGACAGTATGGGCCATTCAGCCAAGCATGGCTCATACGCAGGTGTTGATCTTGTGAGGAACAAAGTTTTAACTGTTGAACTTGTACAAAGTACACAAGTCAAGTCATCAAATAATATGAAACTGAAGAGTTTGCAGATGTTTCATTTATTGTCACAATTTAATATAGTAGTCAAAGCTCTTGTAACTGACAGGCACAAACAAATTGCCAAGTGGGTTCGCGAAAACATGGCAGGAGTTAAGCATTACTATGACTGCTGGCATGTGGCCAAAAGTATTAAAAAAAAGTTGCTAAAACCTTGCTAAAAAAAATGCAGTCTTGTGGGTGAATGGTCAAAATCAGTGATAAACCACTTCTACTGGTGTGTTCAGTCGACAAAACCAGGTAACAAGGTTCTGGTAGAAGCTAAATGAAAATCCTTATTAAACCATGTTCAAAACAAGCAATAACATGATGGTATATACCCAAAATGCCTGCATCAGTCTTTACCCGAAGATCAAGCACGACTGACGAAATCTTTTAAACCTGATACAGAGGCTTATGATGGTCTGACAAAAATTGTTGACAAAAAGATCTTGCCAAAGATATTAGTCAATGTTCAGCATATGGTCAAACATCAACAGTTGAAGGATACTACAGTCTCGTGAATCAGTTTGCCCCTAAAATATATCATTTTCACTTTCATGGCATGCACTCCCATCTTCTGTTAGCAGCCTTGCACTACAATTAAAATAGTGGCCAGTCACAGAAACGCAATCATGAAGGAAAATTAGAATTTGTCATCGCTATTTTTGGTAATAATTACAAAATGAAATGGTAAATAAGGAAAAATAAGATGCAGTTTATTCTGAGTTGACTTCATTTTTTTTAGTTTTCCTTTCTTTATATCAATGAAATATTAAAAATGGCATGGATTGCAATAGCAGTTTTCGTGTGTAGTCTTTCTTAACAATATCAAATGAAAGACCATCCTTATAGGACAAAACTAAAAACGGAAATTAAGAACGGGATTGAATGACCAAACACTTAAAAATTAAATTCTGTTGTAAATACAATTAGTTAAAGCTTTCTGGTTTCATTTATCGATTATGCATTTGAATGCTCTCAATGAAAACCCTGTGTTTATTAGGGGAGGGGAGGGGAAGTCGAGGGGGACTTGTGTGTTCCGACTAAGAATTAGCCACGGCTTTCTGATAACTTTATTAGCCGCCTCTTGAATTTGGTAGCCGTACCCCCAAAAAATTAACTGAAACCCTGTACTATTGTTGGCAATATTTTTTATGGTTGGAATAATAGAAGAAATCACTGAATTGGAAAAATGAACAAAGACATGCCCATTCCTTTCTTTAAAGCTCACGAAGCCAAACTATTATTCTCGAATTGAAATTTCATTGTATGTGATAGTAGTAGCACAAATCTCCATAGCTGTAATAAGGTTCTGTAGTTGCTCGTACAAGGGTAATTAACAAAGAACTATTTCCCAACACCGACGCAACGATAGCGAATGCAAAGTTAAGCTTGTCCACATTTCCTACTCTAAGAAGAATGGACAAAATTTCAATGTATGACTGAAAAAACCAACTGTGTGACTTTACAAACAACTATGATGAAGAACACATAATAAACTATAAAACATATCAAAACAGTGCAGGTGGATGGAACAAAGTGTCAGTTGAAGAAATGTATAATTTTATCGCCTTACTTGTTTATATGGGATTTGTACAGCTACAGTGGCAGAAAAACTACTGGTCTGCATCAACACTGCACAACGGTAATTGGGCAAGGAGTCTTATTCCAAGTAGAATCAGATAGACAAAATTTCAATGTATGACTTAAAAAAATCAACTGTGTGACCTTACAAACAACTATGCTAAAGAACACAAAATAAATTATAAAACATATCAAAACAGTGCAGGTGGATGGAACAAAGTATCAGTTGAAGGAATGTATAATTTTATCGCCTTACTTGTTTATATGGGATTTGTACAGCTAGAACGGCAGAAAAACTACTGGTCTGCATCAACACTGTACAAAGGTAATTGGGCAAGGAGTCTTATTCCATGTAGAATCAGATTTCAAGCTCTTTTAGCGTTTTTTCGGTGTTTTGATCATACGCAAGTGGATTCTGAGAATAAACTGACGCAAGTGGACACATTGGTGGAAGCTATTCGCTCAAAGTTCATGGACCTTTGCCTGTGTGATGTTGATGTTGCAGTTGACGAACATATGGTGAAGTCTAAGCACCGATCAGGTATGCGCCAATATAGTAAAGACAATCCCACTAAGTGGGGAATGAAGTTATGGGTTCCTGCAAACTCTTAAGAATGGTTATACATACAATTTTGATGTGTATCTAGGAAAACACAGAACTAATGTATCAGGCAACGAACTTGGCTATGATGTTGTGATGCAACTAACTGAGCCATTGAGAAATCAACGACACTATGTTTACATGGACAATTTTTACACATCCCCTCCCTTGCTTTCTGAACTGAAACAACTTGGTCTCCTTAGGTGTGGTGTTTTTATCCAAAGGAAATGAAGACAGAGGCCACTCGGGGGAAAAGCAGACATAGAGGAGATCAACGTTGGCAAAGACTTGCTGCAGGCGAAATATTATGTGTTGTGGAAAGATAATAAAGTTGTCTACATACTGAGCACGATCCATAAGGCTACTGATACTGTATGGTGTAATTGCAGAATGAAGGACCCTCGTTCAGGCAGGTAAAGGGTAAAACTCATTTGGCAACCAGGGGATGCCAAAGATTATAAGCAGTCAATGAAGGGGATAGATAAATCTGATCAGCTGCTGTCATCATAATCTGTGTTGAGAAAGGTGCACATTATTGATATTTCTGCAGCTACCGTGAACAACATCATGTCCGAGATGACCTTCATCAAGTTAGTGGATATGATCATCTTGCTTTCAGAGAAGCCCTTGTTTGTCATTTGGGTTGCATTGAGGAATGTGACCCTGTACATGTCCGGGGACATTAGCCCAGGGTCCCTGCAAATGCAACGCAAGGAGCAAAATATCTTCCTGTTTGGACACCAAGTCGTAACAGATGTCCAGTGTGCAGTGCAGCTGATAAACAGGGCAGCTCCTATGTGAAATGTGAAAGCTATTCTGTGTATCTTGGTTTTAATAAAGACAGAAACTGTTTTTATAGATATCACACCATTCATATCCAAGGGCAATGATAGCCTTTGAGTGATTTGTCATGTTCTGTTAGGAACTAAAACTGTGTTCGCAGTTTGGATACATGGTAGATGTGCAAAAGTAAAGAGAGTGACTGCGAGGTTTGGGAGAAATAGAGATAGTAATAGATTTCTTATTCTTTTTATTGAAATACCCTTTAAAATTCCAAAATAACATTGTGCTGTAAATATTGCTATCAATAATATTTAAGAATTAAAAAAACTGTAATCTTCTGCAAGAGAAACCTATTTACTTTTGAGGGTTTTTTTAACTCGGCTTCATGATCTTCCGGAACCAACGGTATTGTGTGACAGCTAAAGTTGCTGAGTTTCTCAATTTTATTTGCTCAAGGAATTCTTTTATGAAATAACGATTAGGAGCCCAGGTCCATTTGGTGTAATCATTTTTACCAAATTATAAAATGTTATCAGTGAAGCCTGTATTTCAAGGAAGTGGGTGGGAAGTAAACAGTGTTCTAAAAAATTTTACATCAAAAGGATTTGTCAAAACATTAGTAATGAATAGTTCCCAAGGTCTATTAACAAACTTTAGGCTCTCAAAACTAAAAAAAAAATCCAAAAACCAATGTTATTTCTGAAATACAAAGTTACAATGGTTTACTACAAATAACAATTTACATAATACTATTAATTTTTTGAAGGTCAAGTAAAATGAACTAAGTTCTGTGAGCATTTTTTTCCCCAAAGACTAATATCTTTATAAATCCTTTCAACATGGGAGTTTACATTTGTATGCACAACAAAGTCAATCCATGGACGTCCTGTTATATTTAAAATACCTTGCCACTGGTAGTAGTAAGCATGAATTAGTTTGAGCTTCAATCTATTTTCAATGTCTTTCAAATAAAATGTTTTGTCTTTTGCAGCCCTACAGTTCCCATACAGAAGATGCCCGTGATTGACAAACCTTTAAACATGTGGCAATTGATCTGGTTGAGGCAATCAGTCCCCCTAGTTAAAATGGACACTGTTGCATTACTACGCTTGTAGATTTTGCCACTTGTTATCCTGAGCCTGTATCGCTTAAGAACATTGACACTGAAACAGTCGCTAAGGGGCTGGTTGATTTCTTTAGCCGCCTCAGAATCCAGAAGAAAACCTTAGTGACTTAGGCTCTCAGTTTATATGTGACTGTATGAAAGAGGTTACTCGCTTGCTAAGCATAAAACAGTTGAACACAACCCCGTATCATCCGATGTACAATGGGCTCACTGAGAAATTGAATGGGACTCTCAAGAATATGCTAAGATGTCTGTGTAGTGAGCAGCCGAAACATTGGCACAGGTACATTATTGTTTGCTTATCGTGAAGTACCTCAGGAGTCAAAATTCTCCCCTTTTGAGCTGTTATACAGAGGGGCTGTCCAAGGCCTCATGTCCATACTATTCCTGCCGTTGTGCCTGGTTTTTCACCTAGACTTAAACCTGGGCCAGGTTTTGCGTGCAGAAATTCTGGCCACTGGCGTGCATTCTGTCTAACAATAGCCCAGCAGAATACATCAACAAAATGACTAGAGGACCGCCACAACTCAGGTGTAGTCTTTTCCTCTGTTAATGATGAATTTAGTAGTTTGCCTTTGCAATCAGAATTAAACAGTGCTACTAACACGGATCCTAGTTTTGTTGCTTGTGTCGATTCTATCATGTTACATTCAGACCCTCTAGCGGTTGAATTCATTTATTTATGTGTATGAGGAAGACTTTGAAAATTTGTGCATTTTTGGCGTACTTTAGAAGCTTTGCAATTCGTTTTGAATGTTACAATTACCCAGGGGTACAAAATTCCCTTCTTTCAGCTTCCAACACCTTTTGTTAAAAGAAACAATACTTCTGCTTGAGAAAATAGTGCTTTTGTTTTGCAAGCTGTTAACAATTTACTTCGTTTAGACTTAATTGTAGAACATTCTTGCAAGCCTGATATTATTAACCCTCGTTCAGTTTCTACCCGTAGTTCTGGAAAGCAAAGGCTCATTTTGGATCTTCAATACATCGGCCAATTTATATACCAGCAGGAGTTTAAGTGCAAAGATCTAGGCGTTGCTACGCAGTTATTTGGTCCTAATTATTACTTGTTTAAATTTGATCCCAGGCCTGGATATCACCATATAGAAATTCTTCCGGACCACAGAAACGTTTTCACTTTTGCTTGGGATTTTAGCAATGGGGTTTCAAGATACTTTCAGTTCTGTGTGCGCCCTTTCGGACTTTCCTCAGCTCCATATATTTTTACATCTATTTTAAAGCCATTACAACAGAAATCATAGAATCAGCCTTTGGCTGACGCCAAATTTATTATAGTTTAAAACCTTAACTTATTTGTTTAACTGTGAAGCCTCGTAGAAAGGGCTGCTAACTGCACTTAGTTTGGGCCATGGTTCCTACCCAGATATACTATCGTATTTTTTCCCCAAAGAGGTTTTTCTGGGAGGTTTTTTCTGGCCTCCGATTAACCGTAGAAATATCATTGTAAGCGGTTGCCCAACTATGCTAATACCGACTATATTTGAATGTAAAGTTTTGATTGTATATCAAGAGTGTAAATAGTATATCAGCTACGAATGTATGTATATTTGTATGCCTTGGGCTATATATGCCTCGGGTTGGTTCTCGGCAGGCTTTCCTAAATAAATTTATTTGGTTTGCACTATTGTGTTAATTGTTGTGCAGTGGAGGCAAAATACATTTTTTTGGTTTGGCCAACTTGTTTTGAGCAGTTTAAACATGTTTAAATATGTTTGAACATGTTGGGTAAAATTTGAATTCTGTCAAATATTTGATAAAACATCTTAAAACATTTCTTTTGTTTTCGTCTTTGGTGAGTGGTGTTTTCCACGTTTGGACACCTGCTTAAAACATGTTTGATGCATTCATGCATTTTGACTCTATTTAGTTGTTTGTTTCCATGGATATGGTGACGTTTCAAGATGGCAAACGAAGAGAATGTTTTAGTCAATATGTTGGAAAATGTCGAAGATAAGTCTACACCAAAGCGGAAAACAAATAAAGCTAGGACAAGGAGTTGGACTGACGAAGAGACAGACATTCTTATCGATATGCTCGAGGAAAATTCCTGTCTATGGGACATATTTAGCAAAATCTATCACATGAAGGATAAGCGTGACAAAGCTTATGAGAAAATTAAGGAAGAACTAGACATACCGATTGCTGTTAGTTATTTAGAGAAGTATTTCATCTAATATTTATTATGTAATATTACATAGGTACTCCATCTGCCTAGACTAGCACCTAAGCTATTTGCAGATGGAGTGTCAAAAAATTTTCAAATTTAAAATCAATTGCTGAAAATAAAAATTGAAATTGAAAATTAAGATCAAAAACAGATAATTGGGCTGCGTTTGCAGCTTAGCTGTGAAGTTGCTAAAACTAACCAAAAGAAATCTGGACAAGGGGTCAGCGTAAATTTCAAATCCAGTTGGATATATTGGGACAGACTTCAGTTTTTAATTCCTGTTATCACAGACGGAAAAAGCAAAGACAGTTTACAAGCACCTAAAGCACTGGTAGATCCGCAATCTACAGCAAGTCTAAATGTCATGGAGGAAAATGAATTCCTAATGTAGTTGAGGTGCTTGAAAGATGTCTAAATGTTCTTAAAGAACCATCGCAGCATCAAGAAAACAAACAATGCCGTTTTTCTATATACATCCACTTGTTGAATATTCTTTAACTTCCAGTTTCAAATCGTGCCCCACTGCCACTCAACAGCCTTTTCATTGACGAAGTACTCTTTAAAAGTGACCGTGATCATTTTTGCATCATTTGTTGCATTGTCCCCGGTGACTGGCACAGACAGGGGCAAAAAAGACTCAGATGTACAATCTTGTCTCCAAAAACCATTTGTCAACTCTCCATCTCTAGACTCTGTAACAAGAAACCCATTGGGACAGTACACATTTCTTGAAGCGGACTTCCTAAGGTAGTTGTGAAGAACTAGAGCAGCAATAACAAAGGTTTCAACAGAACTTGGAATCAACTGCAGTTCTAAAATACTCTTCACCTGTAGGCAAGTATTCCAAACAGATTCTCAGATATTCTCCTGGCCAAGCTGTGTCTATAGTTGTTGACTCTCTTTTCAACAGTGAGCCCATTCTGTGGGTATGGCTTCATCATGTTTTTCTTCAAAGAAAAGGCATCATCACCAACAAAAACATGAAGGAGTTGAGGCACTCCAAATGGCAGACGCTTAGGTGGAGGGAGAGAAACACTTCCATCTTCTAGTCCTCGAGACAAACTACACTTGCTCCACACTCCTCCATCTGAAAATCTTCCATTTGTGCCCACATCTGCATATATGCATTCATAGTCAGGGCCGACTACGGCAGTGAAAACAATTGAATTGTTGTGCTTGTAATTATAATATGACCCTGCATTAGCAGGTGGCTGGATAACTATGTGTTTGCCATCGATAGCACCAACACAATTTCGAAAGTTCCAACGTCACTCAAATTGATCAGCAATGTTGGGGTACACTGGGTAATGTAGTGGACCACAGTTCTTTCCTTCTGAAGATTAGTACTTATTTTGTTAAAACATGTTTTAAGATGTTGTATGCCATTTGGCCACTCAGTTAAACATCGACATGTTTTACCGTAAAACATTTTTACCATGTTTTACGGTAAAACATTTACCGTTTGGACAGGGCTTAATTCCCAACCTCCGATTGATCTTCAACCAAATGTTGTTTATAAAATATCTTGTGCTGATTGCCCATGGAGTTATGTAGGCAAGACTGGCAGATGTTTTGAAACTAGAAAAAAAGAACACATGAGGAATGTGAGGTCTTTCACAAGAAGTTCCAAAATCGCTTAATACACTTGGTCTCCAAATCACTCTATTGACTTTAAAAATTCCCAAGTGATTGACAAAGGTTCTTCTCGTATCCGCAAGTCACTAGAATCATGGCACACCGCTTCAACAAGTCATGCAGATAACAATTCAAGGCCGCTACCTAGTCAATACTCTATTCTTTTGAAAAAGAACAATTAGTTTACTTACATTTATATATTTTTTTTCTTTTTATAGTCTCACTTATTTTTGTGTTTAATGTATTTGTCATTTTTTCATGCTTCGCAAGTTATGCAGACAATTTAAGGCTGCTCCTTTATTTATACTCTATTCTTCTGTAGCAGAACAACTAGTTTATTTTACTTATATACATTTTTTTTCTCCCATTTTTATACATTCTTTCACCCATTTTGCATTTAATGTAGTTGTCATTTTTTCCAATTCCATTGAAGGCTGTAGCCTGACACCTGAAAGCTTGAACATTTTTACTTGTAAATAGTCAGTGAACAATTAAAAATTTTTAATTAGATTTTGTGTTTACAAAAGGTTCTACAACATTGTAGGCATACAAAAAGTATTTACAGCAATTCATTTTCTATTAAAAACTTCTGGTATAATAATTAAATGAATTCATAAAAAGCCAAAGGACAATAGTCTTTTTATAGCAATTTCATTAACTCAGGAAGAATGTTTGTTAAGTGTATTTGAAAGCATAATTCGAACTATAATAGTATACTATATATTAAGGAGAGTGAATCTAAGAGTTACCATTGAAGATATCTCTAGCCATTGTCACTCATTCACAAATCATAAAATGAAAGAAAATCCTGAAGACATCATGCCCATTTATGTTTCTACTGCTCTTGCAGCCAGACATTCAAACAACACTCAGTTACCTGGCACAGATCCAATTGATCATCAGAGCACAATATTATCATTGATATCTTCAATCCTACATGTCAAATTAAAAGAGAGCGTAACAGAATTAAGCAATCTTCGAGCAAAAAGAATTTTGAAACCCAATGCGAAGTCAAAAAGATCAAATCAGAAGCGAAGAAATTAACTTGTCAATTCAAGAGATTATGAAGAGGAACAAACTTGTACGCTTTGCTGATAAAAACCAAGCTGGCTGGGCTGCCCTGACAAAGTCTAACAAACAAGATACCCTCCCTGTATATATTATGTATTGTCATTGCCGTGATACTTCATAAATAATTTGTATGTGGTTCATTGCAGTATTATTTGAATACAAATAACTAAAGATATGAATCAACACATGCAAAAATTACTTGAATAAAGATGTGAAATAGCAACCATCTCCTTGAATATTAAAATGCAGGTTGTTGTTTTATAATTTAGTAATAAATATGTAAATTATATACCGTATAAATGAAAGAATTTTATACCATGTAGAATTTTATATGTTGCATAACTTACATATTTATTGCTTAATTGTTTCTTTAAAAACACCGAAGAAGCTCAAACTAGTTTACTGTTAGAACTTTTTCACTTGTTGTTTTATATAATGTCTAATCTGAACGCAAATAACGTACCCAAAGACCGGGTAAAGGGCCTCTCGTGCTTTCAACAATGAGGCATTAGGTTAACTTTTTCCACGACTATGTGTACCTTTACTGAAAACCACTTAAACAGATTAAATTCAAGTTTTAAACTTTGTTTCTTTACTGTAGAATAAACCAAGGCTCAACTTGGAAGTTCTGCTCTTCATCTTTTTTGTTTGAACACCGTCTTGGCGCAACCAAATAGACTGTATATAAAGCTGTGTTCGTAAAATGCCACAATAATTTATACAAAAAGAAGCAAAACTTAACAAGGTGAATTTGGTCCATCAGTTATCCTTGAAATACGTCAATAACAAAAGATTTTCTTCCTGGTGACTGGGAAGAGGGAATTCAAATCACTTCTCCACTTGAAATCTCAAGTGTTCAAAGTCTATATAGTTATCCTATGAATAACTAGTTGCTCGCAAAATGTGACGAGAATGTTGGTGATCCCAATGCCAAGACGGGAAAGCACAAGATCGGATGGCTCAAAAACGTTGACCTCACAGTCACAGTTTATTGTACAGCGGTATTTACCATTCATACTATATTTATTTTCGCCAGAAGTATTACTTACAGACTGGGCAAAGGCACCTTTCAACTGGAGTTATCTTTTGATGTGAATGATGGAAAATGTAATCTTGAATGACGATACTTCAAAGGATTTGCTTTTTGTTCATCAAACAAAATGGCAGAGAGAACTGCTCAAGGTATGGCCTGCCAATCTTCTTTTACTCTGTGTGAAAACTAATAATGACTACTGTGTGATTGCCTCTTTTGTCATACAACATGAGACCTTCACAGTCTTAAATCTGGGAGGCACTGGAAGTGCTTTAACTGTGGAATCCCAAATAGAATTCTCCAATTTTTAAGACAGGTTACAGCGAGTTGTTAGTTTTTATTAATATGTTCTCTAAATAGATCTTTCTTATTTGGTAATTTCTTATTTGATAAAAACGTAGATTCATGGCTGAATTAAAAGGTTAGTATGTAAAAAAGAAAAATGATCACTACCATATTATAAGTTTACATTTTAAATCTAACTGCATGTAGTCATGAACAAATTTACTTTTAAAAAATCATCAGAAACGAACTCTTTTCCATGCTTCAAAGTGAGGAGTACTATTTGGGAATTGAAAGGGTAGAACAGCTATTCTTGAATGGCCCAAATAATTGTTCCTCTAACAAAAACCTTAAAATAACTTGACCATGAAGCTCAATATCTAATCTTAGTAAAGATAAAATAGTAAATATATGACATTGTTATTAGAAATTTAAAACGCTCATTATAACTCACTATTTCTTCATCTTTATATAAGTTTGCACACGTTTATCTGTTAATACTACTTGCATATACTGTACATAAACACGATGTGTATCATTGTCTATAATATCTGTCAAAACATTGTACTGTTTTGTTGATAACAATTTGATTTAATCAGAAACGAATTTATATGTTTATTATATATTATATTTTTATATTTATGAACTTATAATCTAGTGATCTCTCTTTTAATAGTTTATGTAATTGCAGATCACTGGAATTAAACATTGTATCATGAATTAAACCAAATAAACATTGATTCATTACCAATAAGTAGCCTTATTTATTAATCTGGTATGATATTTTTGAAAAAATAACTTTCTGTATAACTTACATTTTTTGTTATCAAACCAGACTGGGAATCTTTACGTGAAACTTCTCTTGAAATAAGTGGTTTTCAATTACTTATCATTTTGGAATGCCTTCTTTACCTATGTGACTTTCATCGCGAACAATCATGGGTTTGATGGTTCAACAGTGGTAACCAGGGTGAAAAAGAGATGACAAACATCTAGCCTTAGATTCACCAACAGTTATGGCAAAAGCAGAGATTGAAGAGGACTATCAAAATGCTTTGGAAAACATCCAGCATCAAAAATTCTGGACTGAGAATAAACAACTTCGAAAATGGCTGTCCAAGTTGCGGTTCGCTCAAAAGAAAGTACAAATAAAGCTCCAAACTTAATATATAATATATTTTAACTCAGTTTTATTTTAAAAACTGGCTCCAAGCATATGTGCATAAAGTTGAAGAACAACAACCAGAATGTAATGATAAAAAAAAGTCAATCTGTATTTAAAACAAAAGAATTTTTAAACGCAAATTTAAAGAAGATCAAAACGTACAACGTAAAAAACATTGCCCTTTTGACTTTACTGATGATGATGAAGATAATGAAAACTCTAAGGAAAGTTCATTTATTTATAATCTTAATAAGGTTTAAAGACAGTAAAAAACAAACATCATTTTGTTTTTCATATCAACTTAAAAACATTATTCCATTGTTGGTGTAGCAAATCACTTTATAAAATATGTTTTCCATTAGAATTTTTAAAAATACTAAAAAAGAAACTATCCAAAGAAACTATAGACAAATTATCACATTACCAGCAATGCGAGTCATATTGCGTCACAAATACCGTACGTAAATCAAAGATTACTTTCAAAATGGCTTCCCGAAGATACAAAGAAATGTATGGGATCTGAAATAAAATCTTATTTTTT
>JAOBRB020038445.1:13281-25313 GCA_027575285.2 Zoanthus pulchellus | reverse complement strand
GCTCACAAAATATAAAATATAAATGAAAAAGAATAGCCAATACAACGTAGATTTTAAAGTTTTTAAATTTTATAAAATGATATTTCGGCTAGCCATACTAGCCTTCATCAGGTATGGTAAAGATTTACAATTGTTTATTTACAATTAATTCTTTTTCAATTATGGTTTACTAAATAATTACCGGTCCCTAACATAGAATAAATATAAAAAATATTGAAGTAAGCCAGAAAAAGTAAAAGTTTTTTTGTTGTGACATTTTAGCCAAAACTCTAAAACCAATTTTAAAAACCAAATTAATGTACCCAACTAATGGTAATTGCAGTAATAGATTATTAATTTTATTCTTTACACTAGAAGTTCTTGGTGGCCTAACTAAGAATGGGTGTAGTAACTAAAAGAATGTTCACTTGTGTTTTAGTACTTTGAAATTTTTTAAGCGAGTGCATTGGAAGTTCGGGAAACTGGGCTACAGATCGTTGTCAGAAAAGTTTTGGTTTTTAGGCGCAAAAGTATTTGTCATTTTGTCTTTACATTAATTCACAAATGTTAATTAGTTTTTTGAAATACGAGAGGGTTTGGGTGAGGGATAAAATTTTTTTTCCATCCATTTTTTTTTTTATGTGGTATATATATCTAGTTTTTTTTCCTGTACCATCTTAGTATTGAGATTTATGGATTTATACTTTATATATTTTTCATTGATTTTACATAGCTCCTTGAATGCACTTAGCTCCAGTCTCGGGCCCATTATAGATATCGAGATTAAATAAAGTTATCTATCTATCTATTCATGTTAAGTTAAAGACAGAAAACGAAGTTAAGCTGTCATTCCATGATCCATTGTTTAGCTTGTCCATATATTATGCAGTATGTTTTACATTGGTATTCTTACATTCTTCTTTTTGTTAAGTTTAGTATTGTTGCAAACCGGGCTAGAGATAACAACTCTGATAGCGTTTGTAAAAACAAAATATCATTTTGTATCGCCGTTTTTTGTCAGTAAACGTTTCAGTTACTTTGTCATTAAATATAAATTATTGCTTTCATTTTAGATAGAATACAGAATAAAATGAATGTACTCTCATTTTTCCGTTAATGAACAATTCTACCATGCCAGTCTGTACAAAATCTTTGCTATTGTATTGATAGATCTTTAGACTTTACTGTTTTGCGATTAGATATTTACATCTGAATTGAAATTATGAACATAAAACATGTCTTTTATAACAAAAAAGTTTGCCACGACAAGATCGTCGGCTTTGAAGCGAATTACCATGAGCGACCTTTTCTCGAAGCCTGGTTTTCAACTTTGGACCCGAACACTGGAAACACCATATTGTACTTCCGGAAGCCTACAAAGGCATAGCGCGAGCATAAATACAAGCATGTTCACGCTTGAAAGCTTCGCGCAACGTTAGTTTAAAATAGCGTATTACAAAAATTTTTTTTCATATCACTGATGAAGGCTTAAGTATTAGCCGAAACGTCTGCTAAAAATAAATAAAATATCAAGAGTCAGTGGCAAACTTTTTTGTTATAGAAAATATGACATCTCCTGACTACAACAACTTCATTTTCAAACATAAAACATGCTTTTGACACAACCATACTTATTTAATTTCTTAGAAAAACATAACTCAAAGTGTGATGACAATAAGCAAAGTACACCTCCAAGACATGGGAGTTTACACGTGCGAGGCATTCAACGGTGCAAAGGATGAAAATAATAAGCTCATTGTTATTCGTCAGAATGTTGTACTTGATGTTCAATGTAAGTTTTTCAACAACTTCTTTTTCATTCATTTAGTTAAACATTTCAGCCTATAATGAGATTTTTAAAATATAATCAAACGCCCTGCGAGCCACCTTCTGCAGAAATGTATTTTGTTGTAGAAAAGACGTTTTGCATTGCATAAAATTTTAACATATATGTAGAAACATATAAGTTAACATTTTGACACAAGTCTCAATTAGAGTTTAATAAAAAAAGGGAAACGTACCTCTGACGTTGAAATGTGTAAAAAGGAAGAAGTTAATTCAGTTTTTAAAATTACTCAATTTTAAATTGTAATAAATTGTAATAAAATTTCAGTTTTGCCTTATTATATAAATGTGTTCAAATGCAAAACATATTTTTTTTGCACCTTTGACTTGATAGCTCTTTTTCTTATTTCTAGACGCTTCAATACTTATTACTTTTGTTAGTGACTTTATTTGTTTAAGTAATTAGTCCTGTAAATAATAAAATCAAATTTATGTTAGGTTTATATTGTAATTTATAATACTTTGTTTCAACTGCCAAAGGCAGAGATGGCCCTGTGAGATGACTAGGGACTTTAAGATATGAGGACGGAAGCAATGACAACGGAGGTCGTGAAAAATAATACTTCTCGCTCAGTTTTTCCGTTTTAGGTCATCGATAAATTAATTCTCAAACATTAAAAGGTATTAGGATCATTCTCGAAGCCAAACAATGGTTGTGAAATTCTGTTGTCCTCGTTGTCCATGGAATTCAAAAATTTGGATTTTCACGGCGTATCAGTGAAGACAACGGTGAAGTAGCTGATCAACTTTCTGCATTCCAACGTGCAACTATTGTATTTTGTAATAAAGACTGTTGTTTCTTGCCGTTCGCGTAGTCGTTGCCGTCCTTGAATCTTAAAGTCCCTATTATCATGAGGAATCGCCGAATCCAAATCCATGGGATCCTTCGACTGCATCCTACAGGAAAATTCATAAATGGAGTGTGGTTATTAGTAAATATTTTTCAACACAGTCAACAGAAAACATTGAATTTAATCATATCTTTGTAGACATACCTGCTCAGTAGTGTGACTATTTACCTTTATTACGCTTATTCTTTTTAATCCTTAGCTTGGCCAATACTAAATACTGCGAAATCTTTATCGGTGGTATGGTCTTTCTTGGGGAATCCTGCTAAGATCGTGTGCGAGTTTGATGGTAATCCAATACCTAATGTGACAATAACATTTAATGACACCATTATTGCCGCTGGCCGGAAAACTGTAGTTTATGAAACAAAATCAGCAACAAGTGAAAGTTTCGGTTCTTACCTGTGTAGTGCCACAAATGTTTATGGAACAAGCAACCATACTGTGCAGTTGAAACAAGGAGGTAAATGACTCCGTCTACGTGTTTGTAAAAATTTAAATCAAAATTGAGAATATTTGGTTGTTATTTTGCTGCTGTTTCTTTAAATAGGAAAAAAGATCTCAAGTCAAGTAATTATACATAAAAGGTTTGCTAATTGAAAAGCAACCAAACTCAGTGCTACTAATTTAGATAAGTTGTCTTGTTGTACGGTAAAGTAAATATTTTTAAGTTACGAACAAATATCAAGTACTGCTGAACTTTAGTTTAAGAAACACGAAAAACAGATTGGTACCTTTTCGATCCATACGTTTCATTCTAGTTAATTGTTTTACATTAAATTGCAGCCGTGCCTAGTAAGCCGCAACAATTTTCGGTGCTCAGTCAACTGTGTCACCGTTTTACACTTGTTTGGATGAAACCCTATGACAATGGCGGATTTCCGGTTACCCATTACTTCGTTAAAGTCATAGAATACAGGACTGCCAAGGAAGTGATAACAAAAACTAGCTCCGCAGAGAGTCAAGAGTCTGCTTATCTCTACGAGTCGATAAAGAGCCTGAAAAGAAACAAAAAATATAGGGCTTTCATCCGAGCTGTTAATGAAGTTGGTCAAGGAGAAATAGCAAACATTACAGTTACAACAAAGCAATACTGTAAGTATAAATATGAACTGGCTAAAAAATAATAATTTCAAGCAGTACTTTGTTTTAATTTATTGTTGGGTAGTAAAATTCAAAACACAACTTCAAATCTTTTGATTTGAAAAAGTTACTAATCTATTCGTTCTTACAAAGATGAAATTGTTTAGTGCTGTTGAATAATTAATTTATCGTTCTGCAGTTGACTCTCGGAAAGTTCATCACTCGGGCTGCTTTAGTGTTTGCTTTTGTTTTGGAACGTTAGTAGAAAATGCGTTTATTATAAACACTCGGCCATAAATCAAGGTCAAATTGTAAAACAATCACGAAGCCGAGCAAGCAAATTCAAATTATACACAGTGGGCTGGGTAGTGAGCTGAGTGTATGAAGCACCTTGTCTATTTTGTAAGATTGCTTTCATTTTTGATTCAAAAAGTACGAAACTTACCTAGCTCTTTAAAAACAGAGTGAAACAGTAGTTAGTAGATTTTAAATAATTCATTTTGTTACAGGCAAGCCACATCGTCCATCAATTATCTCCCCACGGCTCAAAACACTGAAAAATACATATGTGATCCTGGAGTGGAAAAAGCCAGTTGATGATGGAGGGGACCCAAATATCCGGTACCGGGTAGTTATTTATAACATGAACAATGGTACAAAATATGACGATGTAAAGAATCTGTACGCCACTAAATACAAAGTTGAAGGACTAGCGCCGGGTGCTAGATACATGTTCCAAGTTTTTGCAAGCAATAGAGAAGGAGAAAGTGAGCCTGCAGAAGAAAGCTATGACGTGTCTAAAAATGCATTTGTGTTAGGTTTGTACTTTAGTAATAATAATCTGATTAAAGTGATTGCATGTTGTGAATGGTGAGGATAACGGTCTAAAGAGAGATAGTTGCGAGTTTATAATACCTATTTGGCTAAACTGCAGAATACACGTCCACTTGTTTGCATACTTAAACGTCTGCCACCGCGTTCCATCGTCACACGGAGGAGCACGTGATAAAACAAATGAAAGCTTTATATACCGCCGTCAATTTATTTAAAAAAAAAATTTCTTAAATTATGAATATATATTTGCTAACTAATATAAAGTGTTCTAATAAAAATCATAATTCATCTGTGGAAACAAATTAAACATCTTATACAGTTTTATAAATAAATACAATTATTCTAAGTAGAAAACAATTCTTTCCCCTTCTTTTCAAAAGACGTTTACTATTAAGGTTAGGGTAACGTTTAGTTTTTGCAGTATAGTCAGGTCTCGTTCTTTTATGCCTGCCTAAAATGTCATACACAAATTATAAATTATGGCTCGTTCTTTTAAGGCCGCCAAAAATCTTTGTAGAATCGCGGAATGCAGTTAATGATGAGTATGGCTCGTTCTTTAATGGCTGCCTAAAATGTCTTGTGGAAATGACGAACGTATACGTATTAACAATGGAGTATGCGTGCAGACTACGAACTGCGGTGGCAGTAATACATATATCTTCAATATTAATATTCATTGATTTCATTTCGGACTGCGGACCGCGGTGGCAGTAATACATATGTCTACAATATTAAAAATCATTGATTTCACTCCGGATTGCGGACAGCGGTGGCAGTAAAACATATATCTACAATATTAATATTCATAGATTTTACTCCGGCCTGCGATGTTAGTTGTACATGTACCTTCGCTTTTAATATTTACAGATTTTTCTTAAGACTGAGAAAACAATATACATTTCTCAATCAACTTTGGACCGCGGTGGCGCTATTTTTCACACAGTTAACAGTGGACGGGTATTCTGCAATCGCTCCACCTATTTTGTATAGTCGATATCTAAACGATGATGCACAAACTATTTTATAACTTGCAGTTTCTATCAAAAGTGAACTGAGTGCTGCGATACCCGAACTGCAAAATGTTTTTGTATGGATAAAAAGCATCATAGTCGTTGTTCATAACCAATCCTACCGAATGGATCATTTGTTTATACCGAATGGAACATTTATTTATTTCAAGTAAAAGATGAGTTCAAAATTATGAATACCCTGCCAAGACCCTGCCACTATTGTTCTCGATTTAACCGCGCATCTGTTTTTTAAAGAACGACGGATGCGCAGGAATAAATCATCGACGGTGGTTCTTTATTCTGCAGTTGAGAAGAAACAAAGACAGCCGCTGAGGTGCAGCGACAGTTGTGTAGAGCGACATAGTCAAAGATCAGCACGGATGATTATGTTATTTCTAACATCCATAGTGAAACATTAAGAATAATTGTTCTGGCAAATAAAAACTATTGTAAAGACCAAATTATGCGACATTTGGTAGTTCTTCAACAACAAACACACGTGTAACAGAAATAGCTGAGCGTAAACTTGTTTATTGCCGTAGGAAAAGCACAACAATCTTCCCAGCCAATTTTGAAGTCGTATTAAAAGCTCTTGAAAAATGTCACGTATAATTTGACACGGATATGAAACGACTTGACTCGAACAAACACCATTTCCATTTTAAAACTTGTTTGTATTTCGACCGTATGCGTATACTTTGCATGCTATCTTTTAGCTCGACTCAAAGCGCAGAATTCATCGATCCCGTTTTAAAGTCCACGAAATCGACTTTGCACATGGTTTGTATCTTGCGCCACAAAAAGTCCATTCGTCCAGAATAGTATACTACTCACTCGCTTCGCTCGCTCGCAGCAAAAAGCAATTTTACAAAACTAAAATCGTGTATACTAAAATCACAGCATCAGAACCAGGCAGAACAATAATACCCGACTGAAAGTTTTTCCAAACTGTTTTTACATTTTGGCAATAAAAACCAGTGTCTAGAGACAAATTTTATTATTAATTTTTTTATACTTTCACTTTGTAGGTAAAGGTCGTGCTCATACCCTCTCAGCAACCGGTTTAGCGTCAATCCTCTGCCTTCTGGTAGTAATAATAATGATTAATTAACGAGGAAATACACCGAGAAGAGTTTCCAAGAATGCGGATTAAAAATGAATTCAAGTTAAAAATAATTCTGTTTGAAACATACTTGAGATTACATGAGAGAAAAACGCTTCAAATACACGGCTTTGACGAAATAAATCAATCGTCAGGAAGATGTATTAGTTATATAGGCTCAAAACATCAACTTTGTTATAAGCTTATTATAGGAGAATAAGTTATCGTACATAAAAAATTCTTTTAAATTATTGGAATTAGTCTGAACGTCACGTTGATATCATTAAAACTTTAATTTAAGATAAATTACTTCTAAAAAGAACCAAATTTTCCTATCAATGAGCAAGATAGCGTCATAGCAAGATAGCGTCAGTTATGAAATAAATGTAAGCAATGTTGCATAAAACGGACTAGATTAGGGTTTTCAATAACAATTATCATTTTTTATATTATCTTACAATTTATTTAAGCGGAATTTAACTTAAATCTTGACTGAAAATGTTGTAAATAGCTCAAAAACAAATAAATATATTATGAAGTAAAACAGTGAACAATTTATTTACAGATTTTAGAGTTTATTTAGCAACTGTATTTAAAAATCTAAAAGTAAAAAATTGAGCAAATATTATGCGTACAACTTTTTATGAACCATTTTTAAACTTTCCATTGCTTGTCAACAAGTAGTTTGGTTTTTCTCTCACTTAAGAGTTACAAAATTTTGTTTCAAATATTTACCTGGGTTATTTTTGCCAAGCCGATACGTTATTCCTGCGATATGTTTTCTACCCGCTAGGTAAATATCGTTTTACATTAAGATGAAATTTTATTTAGTTAGTCAGCAGTATTCGGGCGGACGTGGTTGGCGCAGTTGGTATGATCTCGACTTTCCGACCACAAAGTCCCCAGTTCGATTCCGGCACTTTGCCGTGATTCGAATATTTGTGTGACCTTCTTTTCCGCCTAAGGCAACTCAGCTTTCCATCCTTCAGGAGCAGGTAAAGGACTTGATTAGTGTCCCGTTAGTCCAGGTGGAGTGAAAGACTCTCATCCTTCTAACACTACAGAAATCAGTCGGAGATAAGCTCCGGCTCCATGGGCCACTAGGCTTTTAAAGGATTTAGCTTAGCTTATCTTAGCATTCTAGTAATGTCTGTTTACATATCTATGTACACAAAAAGAAAAGTTTTCAAACTAACGATTCGGTTAACAAAGAAAAAAGAACTTCAAAATACCCAAGCAAATAATCAATAGTAACTACCAAAATATAACCAATGCACGATACTATAACTTTTGACCTAACATCCTACTCAGAAAACCTTTTCGCATATAACGTAAAACCAAACCCATGAACGGATAAAATTAACCTACACAATTGCATTGTTGATGTAAACTCCTCTCATTGAGAGCAAAGTCTCAGTTCTTTTATTTGGTCTGAGTTTTAGGTAAACTCCACGACGTACAAAGTGACTTCAAATCACACACGTTTATTTAAAACAGCGACTAGCTGACATTTATAATATCAAAAAACCCTACGCGCGCTCTGATTGGCTAAATTTTCATCAGAGTATAAAATATAGCAAACGCATCGTGTTTTCTACCTTTTCCTCGTGTTTAACTAAAATGCCAATTGAGATTTACCACAGTCTGAATTATCAAAATAATAGAAAAAGAATGAGACAACATGGGCTGTCAGTAGCAAATACCAGGCTTGTTTAAAATGTTGTAGACCGGTCTTGACAAATTAATTTGCTTTTATGAATGAAAAAGCAATAGACCAAAGATAATAGCAAAACTCGCTACCGACTCATTACTATATGATTACTCTAGTTATTGTCTTGGCACCCTATACTAACAGAGTCGGCTCTTTACACTATATATTAATCTAGAAATGACCACCTGCATATATATTCAAAACTAAAATTTAAGAAGATTTTATAACATTAATCGACAAGTTTCCAAACAGCTGAAAAAAGAAAGACGCCGAAAAACACACTAACAGCATTTTCTTAAGGCATTTTTGCTAAACTATATAAACATTTTATTCATTAAGAAAAATTTTTATGATTTTTCTAGACCTAGAAAATGCATTTTCAAATTCTGTGCTTTTTTTACCGTTGACGCTTCCAATTTTATGACATAACTATCAATTTTTGAAAACCGCAATCTTACCAACCATGAATTAGTTTTTTTATGGAAATCGAGTAATAAACTGATAATTAACAATTATTATCCTGTGAAGTGGAGTTGACTAGTGGTAGATATTAAAAAAATATTTATCGCTAGGCACCTAGTTTGAAGGGGAATAATTGTTTTAATTTAAACTAACAGGCGAATAGCACTTTTTTTAAAAAATATTTTTAATATTTTGCCAAAAACAAGTTTGTTTACAGCCTTCAATCCCACGCGCGAGCTATCTGTGCACAATCAATTTTTCACGGTTAAGTGAACCAAGTGAAGAGCGCAGGATGTCAGTGCGTGCAGAAATGTCCTAATACTAACATTGCAAAACCGTTTCCAAATTTACAAACGTTTTTTTAATATATGTGATTCCAGAGAGGCTACAGCTAAGTTCCAATTAGCGGCAAAAGTTTAAATTCACTAAAAGATTCCTTTCTTTTAAAAGTCAAGATTTAATGTTTAATTTATGGTCTACTTCCTAATTCCTATTTTATATCTCTACTGCATATTTCTACAATTAGTGTAAATTGTGTATGATGCTTATTAATACACAAACTTTGGTTGATACAGCAATCAATCAGCACTGAGTGAGCCTCAACCAATAAAAACTCCACCTGAGCTAAAACCACCTGAGTAGTAAATGAAGATTGCTAAGGGGCCGTCGAAAAATTGATTTGCTTACGCTTAACGTCCAACGGACGTTAAGGGGGGAGGGGGGGGGGTTGATGGTTAGAGGTGGACGTTAAGAAAGTTTAAACTTTTAAAAAAGGAAAAAGTGGATTAAAAACGTTCTTGAATGATAGAGCGTATTGGAATTCGCTGTTTCAAAGCAAATACAGCACGGTTGTTTGCTATCTAAACTGAATTTTACTATTAAAATATCCGAAATCAAACTTGGACAAGAATGCTCTGTATGTCTTGTGCTAAATAAGAACTGTAAGTATTTTATCATTTTTAAAAAGGAAATATCGAGTGGAAGTTAATGAGGGGGGGAGGAGGGTGTTCGACCTTAACGTCCATTGGACGTTAAGCGTTAACAAATCATTTTTCCGACGGCCCCTAACGGTATCTTGAATAGCACAGAAACTGTAGTTTATATAATGCTATTTTTATAAAAAGAAACAACGAAAATTTGAAAATAATAATTTAAAATAGCTATATACAAATACAACAAAGTTTAATTTACAATGATGTATAAGGACGAGGATTATAAATACAAGTGCAATGTGTTCACATACAAAGATTAGCAAATAAATAAATATTAGTCACAGTTAATAAACATGACGGTTTTTGAAGTTTATGTAGATAATCCATGATTCAATGAGGCAAATACAAAAAGCTGTAAACTATTACTTGTTACATGTCATTGTAAAGGTTAGCACTTGTACTGTAGTACTAGAACAGTTCTTTCATTGTGTACATTCATCCCAACTCAGTAGGGATCCTAACATGTAATCCACGGGTTGGGCTAGTCAGCACGTGGTACACACTATAGATAGAAGCTGCCAATAATGCCACGCCCAAAAGCACACTAATTATAACCAAAACAGAGACTTTGTGTTTCTCACTGAATTCACTTGTTTTTCTTTCATCTTGTTCTATAAAGAAATGTAAGAAATACTCATTATATCCACAAACAATATCCAAGCTCGTAACATATATATAGAATATAATCCTGCTAACCACAAAAATGGTTAAATGGAACTGATTGGTTGGGCACATGGTGTTTTGTTGTGAAGTTGCTGAAACTTATAGCTTAAACAAAAAACCTTGTTTGACAACTTGTATCCCGATAATAAATACTTTCTTCTATAAAGGTTTGCAGGGTATACTGTCTTTTAGTATAATACTGCTCTTTCAAATTTTACCATAATCTGTCTACCAACACCGTATAACCGCAAGGAACATTCATTACATCATTTGATAAAAATAACTTTTTCATTTTAAATTGATAACACGTAGAAACTTGATAAGTAACTTTGTTCCATAATGAAACAAAATAATAAACATAAAACACCTTCTAAAGAGTTGTTTATACTCTTTCCTTTGATTATCTAATAGGTTAAAAAATACATGAAAAATGGTATTTTTGACAGTGAAGCCTACGGATTTGGCAGAAATTGATATTCTACTTGACCAGCAAACTGGATCCGAGCAGGGAAAGGGGATGTAGTGTATAAAGGGTTAAGATATCAATTCTCAATTACTCTATCTATGTTCATCTTTCAATTCTCCTCTTTAAATAATCGTCTCATGCTTCATTAATTTGAACTGGACCTCATTTTCCAGAGTTGGGGGCATTGCTAATAATTATTACCACTAGGTGGGTTATACCTCCTTTTTATCTAAAATGTGGTTTGAGGTTTTCGTATCCGGTGGTGTCGTATTCTGTCGATTCTCGTCAAATGATAAGGTAAAAGTGAAAATTTGTAATTATGGTTATTTGAGAAGAGGAGAGTGTGAAGAAGTATTATTGTATTTTCTACCATAACAAGCACTATGACACGATAAAATGGCTACGGTGATCTCGCTGACCTACAGGCCAATGTTTATTTAAATTGTAAAGTGTCTGAATGGGTAATGTAACAAAAATCATTATTCGTACCCGGAAACTGATCATCAACAAGAACTGGTCCCAGAGTAACATGGTGAACACGTAACTGCAGGCCGACCTCTTTTTTCTTTCTTTTCTTCTCTCTCACACATCCTTTTGCACACCTTGACGTTTCACTTTCTACGTGACAGACCAACACTTTACAATGAAGGTACACCTTTGATTGGTGGGAGTTTTTAAACTTGAACGGTAAAAGGGTAAAACGCTGATATGTGTTGTTGGGTTGATGATTAAAACTCACCGTTTGGTCCACTGCACAACTTAAAACAAAAGATGACATGAGCAACAGTTTTGCTATCATAACAGTAACTGTTAAGTTACTCTACCAATAAGACAAACAACTATTACTAACATGCATAAAATAACAAGACGGAATAGATGACTATACCACTCAACAAATTACTCTTATTATCATGTACACACCATACGTTAAACTACTCTTGCTATCATGTACACACCATTTGTTAAACTATTTGTATTATCATGTACACACCATACGTTAAACTACTCTTGCTATTATGTACACACCATTTGTTAAA
>JAOBRB020038445.1:0-13181 GCA_027575285.2 Zoanthus pulchellus | reverse complement strand
TGTTAAACTATTTGTATTATCATGTACACACCATACGTTAAACTACTCTTGCTATTATGTACACACCATTTGTTAAAATACTCTTATTATCATGTACACACCATACGTTAAACTACTCTTGCTATCATGTACACACCATTTGTTAATCTACTCTTGCTACCAGGTGTACACACAATTTGTTAAACTACTCTTATTATCATGTACACACCATACGTTAAACTTGCCAACATGTACACACCATTTGTTAAAATACTCTTATTATCATGTACACACCATACGTTAAACTTGCCAACATGTACACACCATTTGTTAAACTACTCTTGCTATCGGTTTGCACACAATCCGTTAAATTACTCTTGCTATCAGTTGTACACACCATTTGTTAAACTACTCTTGCTATCAAGTGTATACACCATACGTTAAATTATTCTTGCTATTAGGTGCACACTCTTTATTAAACTACTCTTGCTATCATGTACACACCATTTGTTAAACTACTCTTATTATCATGTACACACCATACGTTAAACTTTCCATTATGTACACACCATTTGTTAAACTCCTCTTATTATCACGTACACACCATCCGTTAAACTACTCTTGCTATAATTTACAGACAATATGTTAAGCTACTCTTGCTATCAGGTATACACCATTGTTCAGTTTAACTTAGTTCTATAAAATCAGCATCAGCATGATTAGGTAGTCTCACAGTCGGAGAAACAGCATCATTTTTATACTAACAACTTTTTTCTTCACAATCATTTGAATTTTTATGGTTTTTGAAATGAACTTACCCGTTTTCAATAAAAGAATAACGAACGCTGTCAGTTGGATGCATTGTAGGTGTGGCAACACAGCTGTCAATAAAGACAACAAGTTTTGGATCTGAAGCATAAAGCTCCACCTGGCAATAAAGAGAGTGCCTTGGGTCTACTTGAACTGGATAGTCAGATACAGTGTATGGATTCTTGTACTCTGGCGTCGGAAATAATTTCATCACAAAGGCTAAGTTGCCTTTGCCAGCTGCGAAATCAATACGGAATGTTATTGTAAATTATCACTCATCTTTTATAAAAGTAATTTGGCAAAGAGAAAACAATTTTTAACAATCCGAAAACGTCTTCTTGAAAGACCAAAACCAAATTGAAATAAAGCTAGGTTTCTGTATTTTAAATATTGTTTAGTTCGTTACAATATAAAAAATTTTATAGTAGAAACAAATTTTGTTCTTCGAGCTGTTATATAGCCTGTAGAGAATTCTCGAGTAGATAAAAATGTTCGATTGTGTCTCAAATTTTTACTGCGATGTGCTCTTGTATACACCTGAACTTTCGTCTCGGTTTTCAGGAAAGGAAAATATAATAGAGAAAGTGATATGTTTTAATAGCTAGTTAGTCGCTCTGTAAAAAACGTTATGGTAACAATTTAGTTAAAATCTAAGAAATGCACAGGTAGTCTCCTAAACGTACCTTCAAACGTTGATATTTTACGCCGGGCTTGAAAGCTTGGTGTTCCAACATGTTTTTCTTTACCAAAAGTGCATGAAAACGGAAATTCTACCATATAAAACGTAGAGTTTGGATTTCCAACACGAGCGATGACAGTATTAAAGTAGATAACCTTTTCCTGGTGGTGTGATTGTGTTGTACCACAACCATTCAAAAACGTACTAAGAACAAGTTGGGTGTTTGTTATATTGTTTGCTCTACATTTCGACTCCTTTAGTTGAAACGAAGCATAATCAAGGCCTGGAAAGTTAGTTACATCCAAAACAACTTTAATATCCTGTGATGTACAGTTAACTTCCATGTTGTAAACTATGTTCGGATCAAGTAGGTCTACAAGGCAATAACAGTCAACGTGAAAAGCGGATTTGTGTAGATAAAGAAACAATATAAATCAAGTTAGACTTTGCATATGAAGCTTATAATAAACTAAAATGAACGACATTGAAGGTTTCTTTCGTATCAATTAACATTACAAATGTTAGTTTCTTGACTCATGGTATTATAGGATCGTGTTTGGGAAACAAAGCTAACACCGAGTTGTCAACACTTAAATCCTTAAATTGAGAAACGTACTCTTAACATACGTGAAAATGGAGTAGAAAGCATGCATAAATGTTAAATCTCAATTGCATAAATAATCATCTCAAAACAATTTAAATATAGACAATGCTTACAATGTAAATTGTTCAATTAAAATTATTAAAAATGTAATGTAAAGTTGGGGAATCAATGTCTATAAATGTATGTCTAATGTTTCACATGTGAAATACGCTTTGTCAGAAGTTTTCATATTATTGAAAACATTCACGATAAAGACCAAATAGACGGGCTTCCGTTTCTGAGATGCAAAAAGATTGTTCAGTAATAATTTCTTCAAACGTTTATTCAACGCTCTCGCAAACATTAGGTTTAGCAGCTCAACGAGGTCCGACCGAAAGAATATATTGATGCCTCTGGCTGCCGCTTTGTGGGATCATGCGTCACCTAGTAGCCAAGCGTAAAGGAATGAGAAAAGCCGGTGAAACGTTTTTGGAGTCAGACAAGGATCGACAAATCTCATCCCATGTGCGTAGCTCTCCCAACTTGGAGGAGGACAGAGGGAAATGAGGCTGGGTCTCTTGAGACGAGGTGCGGGCTGCAGCAGGAAGGAGAGAAAAAAGGAAAAATTCTGTGAGAGCCTTAAGTGACACGGGGCACCGCACGAGAATGAAAGGTGTGAAGATGAAGGTGTATAGCCCGGGAGTCGATTCCGGATCGTAGCCTGATAAGGGGGATGAATAATGACCACTATGCCTACCTAACTTCATAATCATGACATTACAAAGAGCACCATTGTTACCAGACTTAGAGAAATGGTTTGGTTTTATTTAAATCGGCTATACATGATGTTTTTTCTGTGCCCTAAATTTTTTTATGAAATAAATATTATTTTCACGTTAATGTATTCAATTCATTTTCTTGAATATTCCTTATATAATAAGGAAATGAATATTTATGCAAATGAGATTGTCCATTTGAATGCGTAGAAATGTAATTGATTGCCCAAAATTATGCAAATTCTCTAAATGAATGTGACTTTCACTTTATGTACATTAATGTAATGAATTCGGTGTGTAGATATAAAGAAAGACGGACTATTTAACCAAAGATGTGGGGTTTGAATCCCGCCAAGGGCTATATATGCTATTTTTCTCTTAATTCTTTCATTATATCTACACACCGAAGGCATTTTCATTACATTAATCTACACATAAGACCAATTATGAGTACCTAAAACTTACGGTGTTCAACTGACCAATGGAGAAAAATAGCGCCCTGGGAGTCCCTACAGTTACCATCTACATAACATTGTCCGGTTGTGTTACCAGCGTGGTTTGTTCTTGTGGTGTAGTGGTTAAAACGTCGGACTAGTAAACCGAAGATGTGGGGTTCGATTCCCGCCAAGGGCTATATATGATATTTTTCTCTTAATTCTTTCTGACTTTCACTTAAATGATTGCCGATTCGATCAAGCGAATGTATGTTTATTTTATTGACTGATGATTTGCACAAATAAACGCGTATTTTGCCGTAATGAACAGCAAAAAGTGTATTAAAAGTATAATTTTTTTGTAAATGATTTAAAGGCTTTGCTGACGGAGCTTTCCAAGTTGATTTCAACAACGTAATCAAATTCATTGTACATGTTCTTCAACAGTCATTAATGGTGCCTATTAAATCTACTATTTCAATTGTGAACTTGAGGGCTTTCTTCACTAACTTATAATTTTCTCCGATGGAACGCTTGCATCCTAAAATGCAGACTCTAAAGTTGTGTTGCAATAATCAATCATAAACTCTTTAGTTTTGAGAAATATTTCAAACATTTTGCAATTAAGTCACTAGTTCTTTTCTTAGAAAGTATGGACAAAAAGAATTTAAGTGAAATTTGTAGTTCATCTTTTATTTCAATACTATGTTTTTTGTACGACATATTATACTAAATTACTTCATCATAATTTATATTAGACACAATCACATTCCTAATTCGTGTTCGCAGATAATTGGTAAACAAAAAAGGCAGATTTAAAACAAAATCAAAACTTTTATCTGTGACGAGTATTCCAATCAAGTGCCTTTAATTGGCCTTAATTCTGAATAATTCATACATAAAAACGCAGGTTACTACGCTTTTAGAAGGAGAATACAACATAAAAACGTAAACAGATAATTAAATTTTTAGCTTGAAAACTCTAGCACCATACAACGTAAAAATATGCTTTCAGAAACAATAGAATCAACTTAATTATAGCTATAGCTAAAAAAAAGTAACAACGAGCTCATGATCATGGGCTCAAAGATTGACAGCAAAATATTTGTTGTCGTTGCGATGCGCCCAATAGATTGTGGTAGAAAGATCTTTGCCGGCTAGAACAAAGAAATTATTATCTACTGATAAGCATCATGGTCGAATTTAATATCTCTGTTTGCTAGATGTTGATTGAGTTGGTATTATGACCTAGCTACGATTCGCTACAGTAGCAATAACTAAGATATAATTTTGTTATGACAAATGAATTAACAGTAATTTTCACAATTATAAGGCGGACATGGTTGGCGCAGTTGGTAAGATCAATGCTTTCCAACCACAAGGTCCCCAGTTTGATCCTGGCATTTTACCGTGATTTGAATATGTGTATGACCTTCTTTTCTGCCTAAGCTAACTCAGCTTTCCATCCTTCCGGGGTAGGTAAATGAGTACCAGCATCTGCTGGGAGCTAACCTGCGATGGATTAGTGCCCCGTCTAGGGTGAGTCAAGGACTCTCATCCGCTTAACACTACAGAAACCAGAGATAAGCGCCGGCTCCATGGGCCACTAGACTCGAAAGAATTTAGCTTCCCTATCATCACTTGAGGGAAAATATTCTAAATTCACTGAGTTGCAAACTTAATTGCAAACTAAATTAAGAAGTGAACAAATCCGATAGTTTGCTGTTGCCATTAGCCTGATGGGTTATAAGCTGATACTTAGTTCTATTCAGTATGGACATTTATCGAATAACAACGTACATAACCAAGATAATATACATGTTAATGCATAACTACCTTGTTTTCTAGACTTTGGTAATGCAGTAGATATCAAACTTTCAGGTATTATAAAAAATGTCTTCTGTGCGTATTGCTTATTTCTGCCAGCACTATTGGTAGCCACGACTTGAAACAGGTATGACCCTCTAACCAGTCCCTCCACAACATACTGTTGCCTTGTTATATTCCTTCTGGAAATCCAGTGAACATAAGCATCATATTTATCAGTTTTACTATATTCAAGTATGTAAGAAAGATCTTTTTCTCCTCCATCGTCATGGGGCCGGCTCCATCTTAAAGTAAGATTTGTAGAGTTGATGGTTGACTCTTCATTCAGTATGAACATCTCTCCAGATGGTGGACCTTCAACATAACAATAAACAAGACAAAACCTGAATTATAGGAGAGGAGAGGTAGTTGTATAGTGGCTGGATTGGTTTATCAGTTATGCAATGAAAACAAGGCAGTTGGAAAATTTTACGATGTGAAACGCTAATTTAATTTTTGATGGAAATTTTTTATTAAGGTGCCGTCCTTTTTGCGACATATCCGTAGAAAAACAGTACGTTTTTGTGACTATTTTAGCTCTTGTATTATGTTTTACAGTGGACCTTTTAAAACAACTCTTTTAACATCAATATTAACTAATAAGAAATGTAAATAAAATGTAATTAGTTTTTGTCTAATTTGTATATAATCTTGCATATTTTAATCTATAATTTTTCTTTTTGTTTTATTTTAATCTTCGAGGACTCTTTTGTAAATCACCTACCAGTTAAATTGATTTCCTCAATAAAGATTATTACTATTATTAACTATTATCATGATCACACAACCTTTTAAAAGATACAATTGCAACTTTAAACACTAAAGCACTTTTAATTCTAAAAAAACAATTGTTAACGCCTATTTTAGATTGCTTTTATGTCACTGCTTTTTAATACAATTTAACACACTCTTATCAGCCTGCACCACTTTATTTTCTATTAGAAATTTCAAGTTCTACTGTTGATTTACTTACAAGCACTTGTTTTGGTAATGATTTCCGCACTTTCACCCGTTTTTGCCGCAGTTTTTCCGAATATAATTAACTTATACTCAGTGTTAGGCCTTAAGTGTCGAGTAAAGGTGTAGGTCCTGGTGCTAGAGCCAACATTTGCTGTTGTGACCACTGTTCCATTGAATAAAATGTTTTGAATATAAAGTGTTATTGGAGGACCACGAGTATCAATAGGTGGTTCCCAAGCCACTGTGAGACAACCACACTGAGAATTTATTGTGATGTTTCTAGGAGGAGTTGGTGGCTCTAAAAACACAAGGTAAAAGTATTTGTAAGTTAAGATACATGCCTCTAAATCAGATACACCTGCAAAGCATTCCCAGCAAATACTTAAGTAATAATATACATGAAAAAGTTAAAAATGGAGTTGGTGTAGTCAGGAGATGTCATATTTTTTATAACAAAAAGTTTGCCACTGACTCTTGATATTTTATTTATTTTTAGCAGACGTTTCGGCTAATACTTAAGCCTTCATCAGTGATATGAAAACAAAAAATCTATAATAGTAATAATAATAATAATAATTTAATACTTCTTCTGTGCCCATGTCATAAAATGATCATAGGCACATTACAATGAATAGAAATTAAAAATATTTACAATAATAATTATTAAAAAGTAGTAAAGAATGCTAATTACAATAATGGTGATATTACAAATAAATTGACTTTCAAAATTTATCATTCAAAAATACAAAATATTGTTCTAAAGTCGAGTTCATTGAAAAGCAGATCTAAAAAGATGTGTCTTTAAACATCGTTTAAAACTCGAAATATTTGTATTTTGACGCAGTTCTAGTGGCAGGGCATTCCAAAGATGCGGTGCTGCTACCTGCAATGCCCTGTCACCGAGTGTTTTGCGAGTCTTGATAATACTAGGCGAGAGCAAAATTCCCTTAGCAGAACTTAGACTATAAGCACTTTGGGCTTTGATGGAAATCAGCTCTGAGATATAAGGTGGCGCGAAGCCATGAATAGCCTTATATGCGAATAAAATGATCATAAAATTTACACGCTGCCTAATGGGAAGCCAGTGGAGTTCTCGCAACAAAGGTGCAACATGCGAATACCGAGGCGCTTTACAGATTAACCTGGCTGCTGCGTTAAGAACTTGTTGCATCTTGTTTAACTGGCACGCGGGCAACCCATACAAAAGACTATTGCAATAGTCAATACGCGAGGTTATAAATGCATGCACTAAGGACTTAGTATCATCTGGGCTCAGAAACTTACGTATACGACCGATGTTGTGCAGGTGATAGAAAGCTGCATCACATACTTTACTTATGTGAGTCGCGGACATACTAAGTTGCGAATCAAACCATGACCCTAAACTTTTAACTGAAGATGTTGCTTCTATAGTTTCGTCGCCCACCTAGTACCTATCAGTACAACCTCCGTCTTATCCTCATTAAGCTTTAAACGATGCCTAACCATCCAACCTCTTAAGTCCCTAATACAGTTATCCATGGCTCATCGTCTCCTGGTTGATTTGGACTGAACGCCACATACAGTTGTGTATCATCAGCGTAGCAAGGAATGCTAAGGAGGTGCTTTTCTACAATTTCGAACTTTTAAATTAAAAGTTGCGCGAAGCTTTCACGCGTGGTCATGTTTGTAGTTATGCTCGCCCTAAGTCTTTGTAGGCTTCAGGAAGTACAATATGGTCGTTTCCAGAGTTCGGGTCCAAAGTTGAAAACCAGGCTTCGAGAAAAAGTCGCTCATGGTAGTTCGCTTCAAAGCCAACGATCTTGACGTTAATAAAAAACATGCTGTGGTTGAAATGATGGACATGATTTGTAACTTTGGAATTTTGGTTAAAATTTTCCACTGCCTTTTTGTGCTCCGCAATTCGAATGTTTAATGATCTTTCTGTCTGGCCATAATACACAAAATTACACTGTGTGCAATTGATTTTGTACACTGTGCCTGATTTCTGGCGGTCGGAATCATCTAGCTCTTTGGGGCGCGGCAAAAGGCTGTTGATGGTTAGTTGTGGTTTGTAAGCTACTTTGACCTTTTGATGTTTCAAAATGCGGCCTATTTTCTCGGAAAGCCATAGAAATTGCTCTTGGCGGGTTGTTTTGTAAACGTCCTCTCGCATCTTTGAATGAAAGACATGGGATAATTGTTATCTCGTAGAACGGCTTTAACTCGTTGCGTTTCTTCTCGTCTTCCTTTCTGTGTTGATGGGAAGTTGTTTGCTCTTTTCAGCAAAGTGTTAACAACAGATCTTTTGTGGCATAAGGGGTGAGAGGAAAAGAAATCGAGATAACGGTCGGTGTGTGTGGGTTTTCTGTAAACATCCACTTGAATTTCTATACTGTGTCTACTTGTAATGGTGTCCAAAATAGGTAAGCCTTCCCCATTGCTGTTTCCTAGTTCCAAGTGAACCGTATATATGGGTTGATTGAGTTCAGATGTTTATGAAACTCGTCGACTTAATCCTTTTTTAAATAAGAATGACTATCGTCAACATAGCGAAACCACCATTTTGGAGGGTGCAGGAATGTGGAAATCGCCTTTTCCTCAATTTCCTCCATAACCAAGTCAGCTAAAACTGGGAGAACCCATGGCACAGCCAAAAATTTGTTTGTAGTAGTCGCCATCATATTTGAAGTAATTGTGATTAAGAACGAAATCTGAAAGTTTTAAAATGTTGTCAACGGAAAGATTGGTACGTTCTGCTAGATTCTGGTCTTGCTGTAGTCTCTCCCTGGTTATTTTTAGAGCTAAGTCCACAGGTATGGAGGTGGACAGAGACTTCATCGAAGGGGACCATGACTTCTTCTCTAGTGATGGAATACTCTTTAATTTTTTGTGTGAAAACAGAACTGTTTAGGACTGTGAAAAAAAAATTATAAAATTGCAAATCATGCCCATCATTTCAACAACAACATGGATTTTATTAACGTCAAGATCGTTGGCTTTGAAGCGAATTACCATGAGCAACTTTTTCTCGAAGCCTGGTTTTCAACTTTAGACCCGAACTCTGGAAACACCATATTGTTTTTCCGGAAGCCTACAAAGGCATAGCGCGAGCATAACTACAAGCATGGTCACGCGTGAAAGCTTCGCGCAACTTTTAATTTAAAATAGCGTATGACAACAAATTTTTTTGTTTTTTTATCACTGATGAAGGCTTAAGTATTAGCCGAAACGTCTGCTAAAAAATAAAATATTAAGAGTTAGTGGCAAACTTTTTGTTAAAGAAAATATGAAAAAGTTACTCAAATCTGATTGGCTAGAAGCACTGCAGTTTAAGCGTAACACCAGTGCAAAAAAGTGTAATACCAGTGCAAAATGTGTAACACAAGAGCAAATTACAAATGTTTTTCGATTGGTTAAGAAACAATAGAAGTTTTGAATAACCCAATCAAATCGTAGCAACATGTTTGCCTTGATGGCGCGTACACAAATGAGTTCCTAGCAAAAATAATTGGCTCATCCTTGGTGTAAGAACCAGTGAAGTCTTTTCTTTGTTTTACCACTATTATATTCGTTCTATCTATTGTTTTGACTTCATTGTTTTCTTTGTTATACGTCATTCACAGGTTCTTACACCGAGGTAAACCCAAATAATTTAAAATGGCGGGCAATGGAATGCGCATTGAATAGATTTTCTGAGCTCCAAACCTGCTCTAAAAGCAAAATCTCTGTGAGCAGCACTGATTTTTGGTTGCCCGTTCAGAAAACAGGGTGATTTGAAAATGAAAACACCATTGAAATAAAAAATTACGAGTCAGGAGAGCCAAACACTTTGTAAAACATATACGATCGAGTGGATGATTTTCATGACATTATTATAAATAAGTAATCATACGGTTTTTCTTGTTCAATTTGGAATTAATGTGCACTTGTAAGTTTTTCAAAAAGCTGAAATTGCACTTGCCGAAGCGGCTCGTACAATTTTAGCTTGTTTTAAAAAACTCACTCGAAACCGTCTGATTACCTGTACTTATAAACATTTATGTAAGAATAAGAAGTTTCAATAAAAGACCAATTTTAATACAGAAATTAAATGATTTTGATTCCAACTTTATTTTTGGCACCAACTTGTAAATATATTCAGCTGTTTAAAAAAGCACTCTGAATAAATTAAACCAATGCACTTAAATAACTTTTTTGTATGAAATATTAGATCACAAAACATCATGGCAAAATGGCTATTACTTTCAGAGTATTAACTATAGGTCACGTTACAGCAAGAAAATGCACATTTTTTATACTCTTGTCATTGCTTATTGAGCTTATGAGTTCACGAGTTTGCAGCAATTTTTATCCGGCGGGCTAGGTCTCCTAGCTCGCTCGTACTATAGCTATCGAAATAAACACTTCCGTTACCATAGCTGTAACAACTGGTTTCTCCCAAAATCGGCCGCAGACGACATAAAGCAGATCATCTGCATGAACATAGCAATCATCGCACGAGTTTTACAAAGAACACCAATCACAACCGAGGAAAATTTGACACCTTTTTAGTTTGAGTCGCAGTCTGTTTTTTTCGTGTCATACGCAAACCTTTGATGTTGTCGTATCCGGTTTCGGACTGTTCTTGGTTCGGTGAGCATTCGACCTTGTTATAGAAAGAATTAAGAGAAAAATATCATATTTATGCCCTCGGCGGGAATCGAACCCCACATCTTCGGTTTACTAGTCCGACGTGTTAACCACTAAACCACAAGGACCAACCACGCTGGCAACGTAGTCGGACAATGTTATGTAGATGGTAACGACCTTGTTAGATTAGCTTGTGTATTTTATCACTATTTTTAAAGCTTGTGATGTTTAATCAGAAGATGTGTATTTTATCACTGCTTTCAAAGCTCGCAAATATTAAACCGAAAAAGAGCTATTTATGTTTGTCCGGACAATACTGAGAACAAAATATATCAGTGCTTGTTGTATGACTTCAGCCTTCACCTTTGTTGACCAGGTGCAAGTGTCGACGCTGAAAGACGCATGAATTCTATTGTTATTTTGAAACAATCCTAGTTCATTTCAATCGACGGCATTTCATTTTTCACGTCGACGGCAGGACAAGAAAGCGCCGAGTTCTTTGCACAGAGAATTATCAGCCATAGAATATAACTTTGAGTCGATCTTATTAGTTTTTTACGCAATTCAAATGTAAAGTACTACACGGAGAATCAATCTGCAGCTAGGAGAGTTCAAGGTGGTAGCATGAAAACGACTTTGCACACCTTGGCTATTCAAATATTTTATTTTTGTTCAAAGAACAATGTTTTAAAATTATAAATTGAATGGATTCCTAGAAAACAGTTCTAGTTCGGGCCATTGTGGTTCTCGTAATCCATACCATAGCTGTATCTTCTTTACCGCAATTACTGTATGTCTTCTGTAAAGAAGGTAAAGGAGATACAGCTATGGTATGAATTAGTAAAATTATTGATATAGGTGATTGGCAGCTAAATATGGAATTTTTCTACGCGTTAAACATACTTTGGGCTCAACATACGGTAGATAGCCTTGCAAATTGTTAAAACAAAAAAATTGAAAAGTGTTTTTCACGATATAGGAATCTAGGGATTTCGAAGTAGATGCGTTATTTCAGTCGCTGAAGTCCGAAAATTGATTATTAGTTCCTCCAGTTGATCTGGTGTGTGCATCATTGAGAAAATTTGAAAGCGAAGGCGCAAAAGGAACTCTTATTGAGCCCGATTAGCCTTCGTCTTATTTTTGACCATTATTTGAGGCATTGCCAAAATGCAGTCATAGATTTGAGATCTATGATCCCATCGCCTGAAGAAGACTAACAGTAGCAGTCGAAACGTCGCGAATAATATTAAATGAACTTATCGTGAAACAAAAGAAAAACTAGTTAGTTTATTAATAAAAGGAGGTTCTTTCGCATAGGAAAAACAGAACATATTTATCCAGTTTGTTTGTCGTTTGAGTAGTTATATAGCAGTTGGCACTGTATCAGTAAAACGGCAACTGTGTTCACCGACAGCATGCCTGAAATACGTGTTTATTGACCATTGGGCTTGCCAGAGCAGGTCTAAATTATGTGTTAGTTGACCATGGGGCTCGCCAAGAGTAGGTTATTTCCAGTAAGTACTCCTACGGTTTATTTTCTGCTGGTTTTTTGTTTCTACGCAGGTCATGTTGGGCTCTCACTCCAATGAACAAAAGGAATATGCTAATAACCTTATTGTTTGAGTTTTTTAAAAGAGCCGTTTCAACAGCCAACAAATATTTGCGGGGGATGGAAAATTTTTATTTCAATTTCCTGATATCTCAAAATATTCCGGTTGCCATGCCAGTTGAAGTGACTCAAGTGGCGGTTTACCTATCACATATTTTGCGAAAATTGTGTCAGATGGCATACTCAGCGTTAAAACGATGCACGGTTTTCTTCCACAGCACTTTAATCCACTCGCAGGTGCTTCGCTGTGTGTAAATCTAGTCGAAGGAGATAAAAGGTTATCCCGCGAGCCAGTTAGTAAAAAAGTAAGGATAATAACCTAAAAAGGCGACTGGGTTTGGACAGGTCCTTTCTTTCAATGAAGGGTATTTCTTGATCTATCTTGGAAAAAATATGTGTTAGAATCTCTCGTTTAATTTGGTATTTCTACAATTGCATTGTGTTGTACAGTGCTTCAGTTTTAAAAGCTCTGAGTCTGAAAATCGTTTCCAATCTTCCGGCTCCGCATAAAAAAAAAGAGCACCAAGCTGTGTGATCCTCGTGGGTGATACCTTATACCATAGGCATAGAAAGGCGCAGGAGGCGGACCATTACAACATCAATGTGATTTGAATTACGAGTATAATTATTAGCATATGATCGTAAAAGCACCAACGAAATTAAGCATTTCAAATATACGAAGATGGATATTTCTCTGATTTCCTTCTATATACATCTACACACCGAACGCATTCCAATTAGTTTGTCAACATATTATAGCATATATGCGTACCAAAAATTACGGTGTTCAACTTACCTAGAGAAAAATGTCGCCCTGGGAACCCCTACAGTTACCATCTATATAACATTGTCCGGCTGCGTTGCCAGCGTGGTT
>JAOBRB020038336.1:0-15444 GCA_027575285.2 Zoanthus pulchellus | reverse complement strand
AATGCCTAATATGGATTAGAGAAAGCTAATTGATTGTTTTGATACAAAAAACTCGAAAAACCTCCTGGAAACGAAAGGGTTAAAAAGTTAATTACAAATAAAATAAAAAACTTTTTTACAAATACATTTAAAAAACTAATGTTCAACATTGAGCAATACAATATAATACAGTCTCAAGTACACAAAACAAGTTTTATAAACCATGACTTGACGGTGACAAATATTTGAAGAGCTGACTTGACAACTTTATAACTGAGCATGGTGACGACTTGACGGAAAAATCAGTCAAACAATAACTAAGAGACGCAAAATACAACAGCCAGCCAGGATTACATAAACATCAACTACAAATATACCTAATACTAGCACACAGATATAAATACCAACACACATATACAGCAACTTATAAGTCACAAAAATAAAAAAGTGACATGGTGGTAGAAAGAGGCGGAGTTTAGCGACGGAGGGTGATAAAAACGGTAACAATAAGAATAACCGTGACAATCAATATAAAAACAACAGGTGTAACAAAAACGTTCTTCAAGGTGAGAGAGACTATTTAACAAAGAAAGAAAGAAATTTCGGGCTTTTTTCTTAACAGACACCAGGAAACGAATAACTTCGGAAGATGTGCATGATGCCAGTAACTTAATTTCATCGGGAAGGACATTAAGTAAAGAAACAGCAGAAAAAAGAACAACAAGCTTGCGTAATTTTATCATGCTAACAATGGGAAGCCATGCAATCAAGTGATCTAAAAAGTACAACTGAAGGGGTAGAGAAAGTGGTAGTAAGTAATATTCGAGCACCCCGCTTTTGAATTTTGAGCAGCTGCATCAGCGAGGATTGTGTACAGTTACCCCAAACACTCGCACAGTATAAAAACTGGTTGTTGATACACGCGTTATAGAAATGCATACATCCCTTCATTGTAAAATAGGGAGATATTCGCCTCAAAAGACTAACTCGACTGCTTAGTGTTTTATTAGCATTTCAACATGCGGTCCCCATGATAGGTTATTATAAATTACCCCGAGGATCGACGCGCGCCTCACTCACTTCTTCAATAACCTGACCCTTAACCAAAACAGATAATGAGTTTCATTTAACTTGGCTCGTTTTCGGGAAGAAGTTATTAACATAGATTTAGTTTTCTTTATGTTTAGAGCCATTGAGCTCATACGAGTCCATGTTAAGATATCATTATCTAGAGTGTTTTATTTTAATTTCACTTCAACGATATTTGTGGCTGTTGCAAAATTATTTTCATTTTGGGATGAAAGAAAAAGAAAGAGATCGTTAATAAACAAAAGAAAAAATAACGGGCCAAGGATACTGCCCTGAAGCACCCAAAAAGAGATAAGATTGAGGTCGGAAAGAGTATTTTTATGGAAAGTATTTTGGATACGACTAGAGAGATAAGAAACAAATCATTTTAAAGCCTTTTGTGAGCACCCATACAAGCTGAGGTTTTGAAGCAAAATACAATGATGAACAAGATCAAACGCCTCCTTGAGGCCTACCAATAGTATTCCACAGAAAAGGCGCTGATCAAGGGAGAAAAAATAAATTCGGCCAGATTAATATTAGCAAGTTCACAAGAACGAAACCATCGAAAACCCAACTATTTATCATTAAGAAGGTGAAATGAAACCAGGAAATCAAAAAAACTGGTGTGGGTGTGATGTTCTAAAATTTTGGAAAAAATACAGAGAACAGAAATGTCACGAAAATTTAATCGGTCGCGGTGAATAGGCCCTTCTTTGAAAAGAGAGGAAACCTTTGCAGCTTTCCAAAACTCTTGAAAACAACCAGAAGAAATACTCATGTTAAAGATTTTTGCAAAAGGTCGCTGTATTTCCGGTGCGGCAAGTTTAAGAAAAAATTCACTCAAACCATTAGGCCCAGCTGCTATACCGGTTGCTAATGAGCCAGTTTATCTAAAACAAAATTATTAGAAATAGGAGGAATACAAAAGTTTATACCATGAGGAATACGAGAATTTATAAAATTAACTAAAGGAGAGCAGTCACGACATTCAGGCATCAGGTCAATTATCAGATATTCAAAACGTATTCATTAAAACGATTTGCAATATCATCCACGTTTAGCAGTGATATTGGTCTAAATTGTACCAATGAAGTGAAATTCTCTTCCTTAGAGAGGTAAATGCTTTTAGCAGAATTCCACTTTTCTTCAACGTTGTTTGCTCTTGACATATTTTTCAGTAGCATATAGAGCCGGCTTCGAAGCTTTGGGCAGTTCTTATACACCTTATAGTTAATTGCATTGTTTCCAGATGCACATTTAGGTCATGGCTTTCTTGATGAAGTTATTAACTTCATTCAACGTGATGTCAACCATCTTAAAAAACATTCCAGGTTTGGATGGTTGTTTCAATCTCTCAGTCATTGCCATGCTTTGCTCTCTTCCAGGGTCTTTTTTCAACTGACATTCCTGCGCTTCTTTAGAATATACCATCTTTCCATTTTAGGTTTCTATAAAGAGTCCTTTGGCAAACTTGTATGAGCCCTTTACAAACTGCTTTTCTCTCCCTTCTTCGTAGTCGCCGTCTTTCACTCCTCATCAGCTTGCTATATCTTTTTTTGAGGTCCTCATATAGTACCTTCAGGCCTTCGTTTTTTTTCTCATGTGCCTCAATCCAGTTCTTTCTCTGCAACTTCTTTTGCTTTCGCAAATTTTCCAGTTTCCTTTCCTTCTGGGGCGTTTCTTTTTTTCCTATTCTTTTTGACCTCCTCGCCAAACCTGTCTGATGCCTCTTTATATATTATCACAGCCATCCTTTCTAACTTCCACTCACTTAACATTTCCTTTCAAACGGGATGTAATCTCGGATATTTCACTATCAAATTTTTTTAAGATATGATTTGCACTGTGGTTTTACTCCGGGCGAATGCTTCCACGCGTCTTATGCATGAGCTGTAGATCGGGGCTATTGAAGTGCCTTTTTCCTTTCTGCACAATTTTTCTTTATCTATTTTTAACCCTCTTGTTACTGGCAAAGGCTTTTCCGCAGCATTCTAATTTTTTATCCACTGTGTTATATAGGTTCGCTCAGTGTCCAATTTCATTATCCTGATTCGTTGCAAGTCTGAGTTCCGGGATTTCCATTTTTGATCGATTATCCTGCACTCGTTTCCGTCTTTTGTAACAATGGAGCTTCAAACCAAGGGATGCTAACCGATGGCTCATTTGCTCTGTCACATTGTCAAGCGTCTTTCCGATTTATCTCTTGTCTTTTCTGGGTTATCAACAGGCTTAACCCCATCGTCAATATCTAAGAAATTCAAAACACTGCTTACCAGGTATATCACTATATGAATAATACTGTTATTTTTCAATCCATATTTTTAAGTAACAATGTTGTCTTACTTCAAACTTGGCAGACGATCTTTATATAATAAAAAGCCATGATCGTCAGGTATTATTGGATGCAGCAAAGAAACTCGGCGACAGCTACAACAAAACTCTGGATTACGTTCAAAATGACAATATTATCCGGGATAAAAAGAAAAAGACCAAACAAACTTGTACAACTGAGATAAGGCTAAATGGACGAAAGATTTCACTGAATTCAGACGAAGACGAAGAAGACCTATCGCCTAGCAAAGATTTAACTTTTAAAAGTGGTAGGAAAGAAGAAGCAAATTTGAGCTGTGAGCATGTGCATTGCTTCCAAAACAAACCAAACGACAGAAAACACGTGAGATTCAAAACCAAGCAATCATACGCAGGTCAGACTTTAACTTTTTCTAATACCTAATATAACCTATTCTATAGTGCTAAAACGTTTTTATTAAAAAGGTACTTGTTAAGAAACATGGCTGAGGCTAGTCAGGCCCATTAAACATTACAGTGGTTCCACCCTTAAATAAAATCTTGATATTTGACAGTTACATAATAAAATGGGTCTATTAGTTTAATGTTTTAACAATTCATTGAAGAAACATTTAGTAGCTTTTGAATTATTTGAAACCACAGGAAGTTGATATCTGTATGAAAGGTTTAAAGAGGAGCTAGCGATTGCGTTGGTTATGAAACTGTTTCAGAAATAGTCAAAAACTTTTTCTTTTCAGATAAGAAAGTCAATAAGGAAAATGATATAAAAAAAAGTTACCAAGAAGGAGACAATAAAGCCGAGCAAGTTGTTAGTAGAGCTACTCAGATGGTTGAGTTGCTATCAGAAGAAAACTCTGTTTTGAGAAAAGAGCTTGAAAATTATCATGCTAAAATCGCACAAGCGGAACAGGTTTGTTAAACGTTTTAAGATACATAATCATAAGTCAGCGCGCACTTCATATTCGTGACGAGTTGGATAATTATTTGTAATTTGTGGTTTTTGGGGTAGTTTTCAAGAGATAAAAAAAAATCCTGGCGTATACAATAAGAAAACTGAAAAGTACATTTAAACAAGAAACAGTATGCATGCGTGCTTTTAAATTAACAAAACAACATGTCTAACTCAATGTTCTAGAATTTATCTCGGTTCTACCAATAATATTAAATTCAAGTATCATCCAAATCATTCCTAAAAGTTTTAGTCAGTTTGTCAATTACTGCCGATGGATTTCCCTCAAACACTCCCAGTGTCTCTCAATTTTGAAATGATCATTCCGTTTTACTTACTGCTGTAATCGTAGGACCAGGTCATTTATATATATACATTACAGGTTAGGTAAATACAGTTAATTGTGGTTAATCATAGATGCAGAGTGCAAAGGCCAGTACATTCAATCAACAATTTTTGCTTCTTCAACATTACTACTTTTTTTATTACAGCAATGGCTGTATTGCTTGCAGTTTGCAAAATTGCACAACAGGTTTCTAAAGGTTTGTTGGAATGGATGTCCATGCACCTGTACATCACATTATTATGTTCCGTTATTTCATTTTAAGCATGAATTAGAAACTGAGAAAAAACATTTTCATCAATTTTCAGTTCAACGAGAACCCATGTGGCTTTGAATTTGATACGAGTTTTCCTCAATTAACACTCAATATTATAACGAAGGGCATAATTTTGTACGAACTTTATGCTTTTTGGTTTTACTGATGTTTTTATTCTGAAATGATTCTTTTAATGCAATTTTAATGTAATTATTACCGTACATTCATACGTAGAAACGTCTGACAAGAATATAAAGCGCACAGTTATAAAAAATTATGCAATAACAGTTCTTAATTTGATGTTTTTGATTTTTTAAATTATTTCTTAATATTGCCTAGTAATTTGTCTCGCCAGCAAAGAGATTTAAAAGCATCTTTGGTTAATTACTTAAAATATGTTTTAATCTTACCTATCCCAGATGATAGCACTATTAAATATAAAAAAACTCAGCTTTGGAAATTTTTGCACTAATTATGAGTGAAACGTTGATAGAGGATATTTGCAAAAATAACAATCTTTTATTCCGATAAAAATTTTAAAAATAATAAAAAGGTTTTTGCAAGCTTTCCAAAGATAAAAAGAGCTGCACTATCGACCATGGCATCTTCTAATAACATTTGACAAGTTGATGGGGCAGAATCCGTTTAGTGAATTATAGACCAGAAGATAGAATCTTGAAAACAATTCAAAAATTAATGGGAAGCCGGTGAAGCTGAATGAAAACAGGTGTGATGTGATCATGTTTTTGCGTCAGGGTAAAGATTCGAACACCAACGTTCTGGACTGATTGTAACTTCTCAAGAAAAAACTTGTTTAGTCTGTACAGAAGGGAACTACAAGTACAATAGTCAAGCTTTAAGTTAACAAAGGCTTGAATAATAACTTCCACAGAGCCCACAGTTAGGTATTTGCGGATTCTCGAGATATTTTTGAGACGAAAGGACGAAAATCTACAGATATTCTTAATATGTTCTTCAAAAGACAAAGTTTCATCAAAGATGATACCAAAGTTAGTGACAGAAGCGAAGAAAGAAATCAGCTTATTTCCAGCTTGAATCTGATCAAGTGGAGGACGGGGACGGAACTTGGGATGTATCAAAAACTGAAAACTTTTATCTTGATTAATCTTCAAGCCATTAAAAAGAGTCCATTTGTATAAATCAGAAATACATTTTTAGATGTGGCTTTTGACTGAATCAAGATTGCAGACAGCTTCAAAGAGATATATAGTTAAGTGTCATCGGCATAAATATAATAATTGGAATAATGGTCTTTAATATTATCAGCGATAGGGACTGTATATAGCAAGTACAGAACGGGACCCAATACAGAACCCTGAGAGACGCTATGCAGTCCTAAGGTAATGAGAAGAGGAAGAGGATTCATTGATTTTGACAAACTGAGTGAGAGATGACAAGTATGATTTAAACCAACAGAGGACAGTTTCAGTTATACCAAAACGCGTAGCCAACCTACAGAGAAGAATGTCATAATTAACGGTATCAAATGCAGCAGATAAGTCTGAGAAACCTAAAATGATGGACTGTTTTTTATCCAAGGACAGCAAGATGTCATAATATACCCGTAGTAAAGCAGTTTCAGAGCTATGGTAAACTTTATATATAAACTATATATACTTCGTGTAAATCACTATCAAGTAGAAACTCAATAAATTGGGAAAAAACAGCTTTTTCAGTTAACTTCGACTTTAGAAATGAGGCCGAGGCTAGAAAAACTGTCATGATCAACGTTAACATTTTTTAAAAGTGTATATAACATAGCAATCTTTAAGGTTTCTGGCATTGTTCCACTCATCAAAGAGAGATTGATAATTTTTCTATGAGCCGGTAGAAGTGTGGACGAACATTCTTTAAATACCAAAGCAGATATAGGATCCAATGAACAGGACTTTATCTTAAAGCCACTGAGTAGTTTGAGGACATCGCTATCGTCGACTACAGGCCTAAAAGAACTAATAAAAGACGACGTACCCTTTGAAAAAAATAACGCATTTAAGGATGGAAAAATATTTAATGTAACTCATAATACTGTTTTTATGTTATATATCGCAAAACGTTAATGAAACTGTGAAGAAATAAATGACGCAAACAAATCAAAAGTGTTCAACAAAAAACACACAGCCTTGTTATTATATTTACAGGTCACACTAGAACTAGATAAGATGAAAGAGTCGTACCGTGAGCTAGAGGTCTCCTCCAGTAAAAGAGAAGTTCTGGAAAACAGCATGAGAGCGAGGCTAGAGTCTGAACTAAAAAAGCTGCAGGAATGCAACAAGAGCTTCAGAGGTAAGAATTACACAGCTCTTTTACATAATATCAAGAAATTGAATAACACTATATTTATTAAATTACTCTCGACAATTTTTTAGGATCAGCCGCAAGGCTTGCGACTTTGTAACATGCATTCAAATAACGATCTTTATTTTTTCAGATGAACTCGAAACTTGTCAGTTCGACTTAACTGAAGCAAAGGTAACTTTCATCTGAAATTTTTAAAAGCCAATTCATGCACATATATTTTGGTGCTTTGCGTTTTGTTATTGATATGCACTTTGGGGTAGTTCTATAAATAATAACAAACTAAAATGTTTACTTATTTCAGAAGAAACAGAAAGATGTCGAGACCTTAAAACAAGTTATAAAGAGAAAAGATAGCATTGTGAGAAAGCTTGAAACAAAAGGTACAAAATACAAGTTTAAGTAATTTTAATAATTCGTTTTAAACAACGTTGTTACAAAGGAAGATAATATACTATTAACGGGACTAAAAGGAATAGAACTGGTAACGAGTGTACCAAGATGGCGATTTTCCATTTAGCTCTGCTCAGTATTGGTTTGTTTCTTATAATTTTGACGGTAAATCGAACAACAAATAGCAGCTATGAAAAGATCACGTCCAAATGTTATTCCCCGTCTTAACAACAGATATAAGCTGAAATTATCCAAGAGACCGTATTTGTACAACTCGAACTCAAGTGTCTGCCAGCGATTGTTACTAAATGCCGGTGATATTTCACCTAATCCTGGTCTAGCTCCTAAATGTGAAATCTGCTCAGAACCTGTTTGAGTTAATGAAGCAAACGTCAATTGTAATATGTCTTTGACACTCCTGATGATCAACTTGATTTATTGATTTCGCTTATTACAGAATTTATAAATCAACATGCTCCTCTTAGACAAGTGAACGTTACACCACCAGCACCTTGGATTCAGTCTAACGAAATAAGGGAGCTCAAGGCATAAAGGAATCGATTGAGAAAAGAAACTCATAATGAAAATACAACTGGTTCCTGGGAATTTTTTAGGGCTGTACGTAGTTAAATCAACACCTCATAAACAAGACAAGAAGTAGTAGTTTGGTCCACAGCCAATACGCGCATGTCCAGACGAATTTAATCAACAGTTCGCTTACACTGATAATCCTGATCGTTTATTTAAGTTGTTGGACTCCCTACCGGACACTGATGATTCATGCTTCTCTGTGAAGAAAACTACTCCTAATGAATATTAAAATTAATTCACGAACTAATTATAAGATCTGATTGTACGACAGGAGTTGACCAAATACAAGTAAAGTTTGTTAAACCTGTCTTGCATCACCACTTATTTATGTTATCAAAAAGTGTAAATAGATAAATAAATAGATAAATAGATAGATAATAGATAGATAGTTTATTAAAACATCTTTGGCAGCCAAATGGCTGAACTATACAAATGAGTTTAGAAATCAATATTGTCATTACATTAAAAGTTTTAAGATAGGTAAAAAAAAGAAAAATTAAAATTCAAAAGAATGCACTAAATAGAAATCTAGGAGAGTATACACTAAGAAAAATTAAAGTGGATGAATAAAATGTATCTATAACCTCTAAAAGCTTGAATTATATGTTAATATTTAATTGTTGCTTCATTATGCATTATAAAACATCGCTTGCACCTATTTGTTCTACACAATGATATTAAATACTTTTGCTTGTTTCTTAGAGATTTAGGACAACTATTGAGTGATGGCAGAAGGGGATGAATTTTATTGCTATTTATTTTGAACAATATCGTTAAATAAATGCTCTGTTAATTCGTTCCTTCGTGTGTGGTTCGAATACGCTTCATTTCGTAAAAACCTCTGTATAACTTAGTTCAGGATAAATCTAAGGGCGCGGCTTTGAAGTTTCTTTATCTCGTCAGATAAATATGCTGGTAAACCGTTGTGAAAAACTTGGCAAGCATACTTAGTCACAGGACGAATGCAAGGGACATAAAAGCTTAAAAGGTCAACTTAGGATACGTATTAAAAAATCTTCATTTGCAAATACTTTGGGCAACAGCTAGATTTTTGCTTATTCCAAAGAAAGACAAACGCAAGTGATATAAAAGCATATTAGCAAAGTTGCTATAGATGTTCTCTTTGGTTGTTCCTTCATTTGTGCCTTCTCTCGCCAATACATCGCTATTCGTCGCCTAATTTTATCTATTCTGGCTTTGGGTTCAGTTATGTAAGCCATTGCTTAAATATTTACAAGATGTATTAACAGAAACCAAAACTATCGTTCTTTGTCAATTATGGAGCTCATGGCGTCCACGTTATTCCATGGTGTGGTTTGCCTATAATTAGGACTTCCCACCAGGTTCGTCGCAACAAACTCAAGTTCCTCGCCTCAAAGATTAAGTACTACACGAACAATACCGCTTCTTTCAACTTATCAGTGATTTCCATTGAATTCCTTACGTCATGGCGGGATATAAACCTTAATCCTGGTCCTGCGGACAACAATTTTCACAAGCCTGTGACTCTCAAGTGCTTCTCAGCAAGTATTCAGAGCATCAAAAGCTTCGTTAAGACGTCGGACTATCCTTTTAAAGTACGCAAGTTGTCTCTTTTTCGGAAATTTGTGTATAGTGAAAATTTTTGTTGCACTAACTGAGATATGGTTGACTAATTCTGTTAGCGACAATGAAATTCTTGATGTTGGATATTCCATCTATCGTTCTGGTAGAAGTACTGGGAAACGAGGTGGAGGTGTTTTATTAGTGGTTAAAACTTCCATACACTCAATATTATCATAAAAATTCTGTCCTCTACGTTGTGAATGCAAGTTGCTAATTAATAAAAGCTATAACGACTATATAAACTCTCTTCAAGCGTAACTTCACGAGAATCCAAAAAGAAAAGTAACTTCAGCACTTGCCACTGTAAAATATTGCAACCAGTCTTTTCGTATTCCTGTCTGTCAAGCTGAGCAACAAATCATATCTTAGGGTATTCAGACGCCCTATAGTTCCCAACCAGGAAAGACTTACCAAACTGAACTTCTTACCAGTGTCTTCACTGGCATGAAATTAGGGACTTAGTATTTTTTTAAGGTTATTGATGGCATGTATAATATTGTTATTACAGAGTTTGTTCAACCTAAAATCCTAATCAGGTCCACACGCCACAGTTGCTCCTTAGACTATCAGCCTTTAAAATGCAGAACATTGCTGTTTCAATAACGCAGTTATTTCAATAGAACTGTTAAATTAAAAAAATTATTGTCTTCGTCGATAAGAACTTTACCTAGTGTTAAAACTTTTAAAGCAGCTTTAGTTAAGCACTATAAAAAGGCACTAGTTGAAACTTTTGATCGTGATCCTTGTGTCCCAAGAGCTATTCAGTTAGAAATTTAAGCAGTTTTTGTTAGTGTTGTTTTTAGTAGATAGCAATAATTATGAATATTCTAAAGAAGAATTGATAAATATTTCCTATGCTTAAATCTAAATATATACTTATATTTTGATATTTTAGTGAATTATCTATTACATTGTATTTTGTCTTAATTTTCCTTTATCGTTATTTCTATTGGACTTTCACCTAGTTGGAGCTTGCTCTGTCGTGACCATCTCTCACTGAATTTTTTTCAGCTTTTCACTATTTTTTTTATCTTACTAATTTGCATTTACTGTAATCTAACTTTTAATTACCATACTTAGTTGTAATACTCAGGTTGAATAATTATATAAAAAATAAAATAAAAGACAATCAAAAATGTCCAGATGACCTTCGACCAGTTTCTATTCTCCCTGCTTTCTTGAAAATGTTTGCGAGAATTGTCTTACAACAAAAGAGAAAACTAATTAGCGGTAAACTAGTTTAAGCTGCGTCGCTGTTTTTAAAGAAACGATTTAGTAATAAATAAGTACATTTTACACCGTATAAAAGAAACAATACTTACTGACATTTTGGACGTTAGTCCTTCGTATTAAAACAAATACTTACCTTAATTGAAAAAAAATCGTCCATGTATGTCTGAATTAATATTGTTTTTGGAAGGACCACTCGACTGCCACAGCTCCTCGGCATTCGTGACGATTTGATTCGATCAATGAAAATGGGTGAAGTTTCTCTTTTGGTTTTTGCTGATTGCTCAAAAGTTTTCGACACTGTACAGTTTAAGGGAGTTGTCAACAAAATGTATTAAAGATTTTCTCCTTTGGTTAATTATCTATCCAATATATGTCATTTCGTGCAAATTGATGATCGGCCATCAGGCATGGTAATACAACCTTTGGTGCTCCACAACGCTCTATCCGTCGGCCAGCCATTTTCAATACTTATGTATCACACTTAGAATATCATATACAATGTAGATGTTCACAGTATGCTGATAAAACTCACACTGTGTCTGCATACTAAAGTAAGCAATCTGTATGAAGCCATTGCTAACATGAATGATGATATTAAATGCCTGGTTCATTATTCAAGCGACTCTAACTTGGCAGTCAATAAGACTAAAACTAATTGGATGCTGGTGTTTACACCTCAGATGGACAGGGTACATTCACTAGAGCATAAACAATTAACTTTGTTCTACAGAGACTACACTTGGAAACGTATACAAGTTACTAAGCTGTTGGGTGTCCATCCATCTGGATAATCATCTTTCTTGGAATAAACATATATTATTAAGACTTTATCTTCAGGATATAGTATTTTAGCAACATTAAGAAAAATTCGTTACAATGTTCATGAATATGTTTGTAAAGAAGCAATTAATTTAATATCTTATCTTTTCTAAAGTAGATTATTTTAGTTTTGTAGTCAATACCCTGCCTGATTATCAAGTTACACGTCTACAACGCCTTCAAAATTTATACATCGCATTTGACCTTGGAAAGTTTAGTAATGTTAATGACGTTTTGGTTGGTCACCTATTTTTGAAATGAGGGAGTACAATTTATTAAAACTAGTCCATAAAGGATAATATAATGAGGATTTGCCAGATTTGTTAAAGCTAGGTTGATAGATTGGTATACCTATTTATTCATTTTGTAAATATCCATTTTATAGCAAATTTTATATATTAGTATATGCTAACTATTTGTATTGTAGCTCTCTAAACATAATAATAATGATAATTATTATTATTATTACTATTATTGATACTTACTTAGATGAAGCTAAAGGATAACAATACAAACCGGCAAAAATACCCTAAATGTTATAGTACTACAAGAATTAATTCATAAATGTGCGTTGTAATGTTACAAAATTAAAATACAATTTCTTTTCTACCAGAAAACGAGACAGAAGTAGAAAAAGATCTGTTCAGACAGACAATTTTACGACATCAACTTCAAGTGGATAACATGACAGCAGAAATACAACAACTAAACAATGTTTCGTGGCACAATAAAAATACGATAAGCAAGCTAGAGGAAAGGGTAAGATTAAATATTTTTCACAGTTTTAATTTGAACCTGAATCATATAAGACTCTGCTTCAAAACTTTCTGAATCCTAATTAAACTTGAACGGTTTCATATCACCCGAAAATAAACTTAGATTGGTGTGTATCAAAAAAAGTGAAGCGGGTTGTATGAGTTATGTGTTTTGACGGAACGTAATTGGATAGACGTGTTCACTTGTTGTTAATTTTAATAATTAGAACATATAAAATGAATAAAATGTAGATATAATTACAGTCTTAATACATACTTGGAAAAATTTTAAAAAATGCGAAAAACGAATGTTATTCAGCTCTTGTTCAGTTTAAGCGACAGGGTCTCACACATCTTATTCTTTGTTTAATGTGTTAACAACCTTATATTACCTATTTAGTTTTACTATCTCTTAGCTGAAAAAAAAAGACTCCTACATTCATCGAATGGCAATATTACAGAGAACTTTTGAGAGGAACATAAAGCATCACCCCAGAGCCATTTCCGTGAAGGATTTAAATCCTGGTAACTGCCCTGATAAACCAAATTCTACAGATGAGGGAGTAGCGGAGCTAGATGGACCAACTAGTCTTCCAATCCTAATGGAAATGATTCGTGAGAAGGACGATAGAATTGCGAATCTTGAAGCAGAGGTTGTAAAGGTATGTAACAACTACTAATCTATTTCAGTTAAATATTTTGAAGTTAGCAGGCCTGTGGGGAGGTAAATAATATCTAAAATTATATATAGAATGAATTACCCACCCTTTCATCATTATTCTTTCTAGATTATTATTTTTGTTTAGGGAAAGAAATGAACCTCTGTAACCTATCTCTCCAAGCCTCTAATTACTGGGTTATCTGTGACGCCTAGTCTTAAACTATCTTTGCTTTTTTTGACTTCTTGCGAATTCGCTACTGTGGTATTGTTTTTCTGTCACATGTTCCCACTGACCAGATAACAGTGTGTATTTATTGACCAAGAAACAGCACGTATTTACAGGAGTTCTTGCAAGCTGCCGGTAAACTGAAGAGATGTGTCATTTTGAACAGCGATCGTGCACATGGTGACTAGAATATGAAAACAAAAGACAAAAAACACATGAGATATGTTGTTACCCCTTCCAATCGTGAGGGAGCTGTCTTAACATCAAAAACTAAGAGACCAGCAATTTGGTTGAATTGCCAAAGTTATCAAAGTGTGACAAATTATCCAATATATGCATTATCAACAACAATGTGTAAGAAATACGTGAGAGTAAATGTAGTGTCTGTAGTATGGATATATGCATTGTGCAAAGGTAATATTCGTTTTAGCTCTGTTTATGGTTATTTTATGCCTAATGGCTAATATTGGATCTTTCATTATATTATTATTACGTTGTATTTCTATGAGTATATTCTTTATTCTCTATCTCTTTATTTATTTGGCAATAGAAGCTTTTATAAACAATCTACTTGATTGTAATATATTTAACAAAACTGACGAAATTGACCGTTGTTTAAATACTGGTATGGTTAAGAACAACTGTGTATAAATAGAGTATGAGATCAAGATATTACATTATTGTGGTTGCCCATTATTGTCTTCATGACCGTTTTCGAGAACCAAGTGTAACACAAGTTAAGAAAATTTTGAGAATTCAAAATAAAACAAGGAAAACCAGATGTTTATTAAAATGTTTGATTAGAGGAGAAGAAAAGCTTGTTTCAGATACATACATATGTAACATTACCAGGAATAATATTCATTCTAGGACTAACATTATGGGATAGAAAACTAAACTCAAGAATTAGGATAAGAGATGTGCATTTGAAAATAGGAAGTATGAAAAATCTATCAGATGTAAGATCAAGTTAGCAAAGTGTAATTTAATCAAGCATGGTTAATAAAAGGTCTTATAGTATAGAATTTGAATAGATTTATTATTATCTTTTCATTGTGTATGAGAATTTGAAGTTATTGGATGAACCGCCGTAATAATTTTATTGTCAAAAACTATAGAAAAAATCCAGGTCCTATTGATCCTACTAAGACCATGCAAGCACCCAGTGTGTGTCTCTTACATCATAACTAGTTGCGCACAGAAGCAAAGACCTAGTTAAAATAACAAGTATTGGTAATGGTATGTATGGTATAATTTATCTAGACTTTCACGGTTTACGTTTTGGTTGTTAACAGAATTACTAATCCGCATATTTGATATAATTATGTATAGACTTGAATACAGTCCTATAGCTACAGTAGTACTATTCATTTCATGACTTTGGTGAATTAGAAATTTTTATTACTGTACATCGTTGGTGATTACAATGCAGTCTTTAGTCACACAAAATTTCACCTTATTCATACTTGCAATAGATTTCAATACTGTACGACGACCGGGAGAGTAAAATTGAACTATTTAGTTTACATGCTAGAGACGCATTTGGTATGGTATGCCTCATCCTCAGGGAACTTGTGTGTTATTAAAAATCACATTCTTTACGACTGTCGGTATAACTTACATACCCAAATGCCGCGGTTATCTTAGAAGTAAAAGGTGTACAAATTAACATTATTAACAACTGTGATCAGTCAAGCGAAGACATCAATGCAGCATTAAACTATGACTGAATAAATGATACCTCCACTTATACTTATGATGCCATTACAACCAATGATTTTACTTTATTAGAATGTTTCTTTGCTGTATCTTTTTATTCTGTTTGTTTCTTTGTAATAAAATGCACTCGTTATTGGAATTTTGAAACTTTAACCTCAACTGTTGAGCAGTTGAGTATATTATTGTTCACTAGATACTAGTACCGAATACCTGAA
>JAOBRB020038230.1:0-15445 GCA_027575285.2 Zoanthus pulchellus | reverse complement strand
AACGAGAAAAAATGTGAGCTCGAAAACATTGTAGAATATAAAACAAAGGGGGCTATAATTAGAGGCAAGGTCAGGTGTTACAATGATGGAGAAAAAAGTACCAAATAATTTCTAGGCCTTGAAAAAAGACATTTCAACAAAAAAAAAATAACAAAACCGAAGACAGATAATAAAGAATTAACTTCTGAAAAAGACATTTTTAATTAAGCCAAACGCTTTCACTCAAACCTTTATTCATCAAAATCGAGCCCCTCAACTGAAAAACAAAATAATTTCTTCCAAAAAAATGAAAACTTAGTAGAATTGAATGATCAAGAGCAAGAATCTGGCGAAGGTTTATTAACAAAAGAATCAATGTTTAGAATCGCTAAAATCAATGAAAAATGAAAAATCTCCTGGATGTGATGGACTGCCATCAGAATTTTATAACGTCTTTTGGAACGACATCGCCGAACTATATGTAAAAGCTATAAATAAAGCATACAAGGAAGGACACTTATCCATCTCGCAGCGACGAGGGGTGATAACTCTTCTTCCAAAAAGTAAGAAAACCTGTTTATATCTTAAAAATTGGCGGCCAATCACACTCTTAAACTGTGACTATAAAATTGCCGCAAAAGCCATTTCGTCAAGAGTAAAAAAAAATACTTCCGAATATAATAAACAATGACCAAACTGGTTTCCAAAAAGGTAGATTCATTGGTGAAAATATTCGTCTCATTAATGATATTATTAATTATACTGAAACACAAAACATTGCAGGTCTTTTACTTTTCCTAGACTTTGAAAAAGCCTTCGACTCATTGGAGTGGCATTTTATTTACGAAACGCTTGGAAAATATAATTTCGGAGACTCGCTAATCTCTTGGATAAAACTGTTCTACACAGATATAAGCAGCTGCATTCTAAACAATGGGTGGTCATCGGGATTTTTTGAACTAGGTAGAGGTGTAAGACAGAGTTGCCCACTGTCTCCGTACCTATTTTTAATAGGGGTGGATATCCTGGCAACTGCGATTCGTGAAAACAAAAATATCAAGGGAATCTCGATCGGCATAGAGGAAGGCAAAATTAGTCAATATGCAGATGACTCGACATTAATTTTAGATGGAAGTCAACTATCTTTAGGCGAAGCTCAGGATGTAATCGACACTTTCTCCAATGTTTCTGAACTTGAAGTCAATTATGACAAAACTGAAGCATTATGGATCGGTGCCTTAAGAAAAAACCCAAAAACGTAATTTCCAAGTAGACCAATTCAATGGTCAAACAGCAAAGTAAAGGCACTAGATATTTTTTCTATGCAAATATTCCAGATATCGTGCGAGTTAACTACAAAGAAAAATTAGAAAAGATCAAGAACGTATTAAACAATTGGCAATTTAGAAGATTAACATTATTGGGCAAAAAAACTGTTATCAAATCTCTAGCTGTTTCGCAATTAATTTATCTATTGTCTGGGCTGCAAAAGAAGAAAAAGAAAAAACATATTAAAATAGATTTGTTCAAATGCCTCAAACCTAACTGAATAAAGCAGTTTTAGTATGGACACATCAACATTTAGCTTCTGCACCTACAATAAAAGTATGTCAGGGCTAGTGTAGCTAGGGGTAGTAAAAGAATCAATTTTATTGTTTTTAATTTTGAGTCGTGTAGTACTGAATGTTATAAAAGGATTCAAAGTAATGTTCTAATATTTTGTTTTATTTTGTAAGCTCTTTTGTTTGGTCCAAAATTTTTGCCAGCTGTTTTTGTTGTCAGCTAAAATAGTCTTTTTGCAAATTAGTATAAACATAAGGAACCTGCAAGACAATTTTTGCTGTAGAAACAAAAATCGCTGGCAAGATCCAAAATCTGCCGGCGGCAGCTACTTTGAACCCTGTTATAACATTAAAAACAAAATCACTTTGAAGAAGTGTACTTACAAACTATAGCATCTACAATGTCCCTACCAAGGCCCTTTTATCCATTAGCCCCTGTAAGGTTTTTGGCCTCCAGAAGCTCATTTGGTGAATAGAAGGCCATCAGCAAGCACCTAGCCCTGCCTGTTGGTGACTTTTTGTGAGTTGCTCTTTCAAGCTGGGCTTGGTAGACATAAATCCTGCTACCAGGCACAACTTCAACCATCTGCATGGGTTTCATGGAGAAGAAAAAGAAAATGAAATGCAGAAAGTTAATTGCATTGTTCTTGAGAAGAGGTTGTATAATCAATGGTATAACATAAGGGTACAAGTACATCGAAGACATTCCAAACAAAGAAAAGGCTGCATTAAATTTGACAGTTAATTTGAAGTTTTAGAACAGAAAAATCTTTAAAAAAAATAACTTTAAAAAAAAACTGAAAAAACTTTTGAAGAAAAATTTAAAAATCTGAGATTTCAAGATCCGAAGTGAAATTTTGAATATCCAGGGACCATTTGCCAACCATTCGAAAGTGTTATTGATCACATAACAATTAGGTGAAAGTACTAAAAAATTGTAAGCATTATACTTATTATGGCACAGAATAAGGAAACCTGATGATGCTATTTCCACAAACACTTCACACTCAGGTAATAGCTAGGACTTTTGCACCTGTTTATTAAACAGTGCCTGCAGTTTAAAGCGAGCGATTGCTTTTGCTCACCATCACTCCTGCAAACTCCACCTGAGAAGAGCGATGAATAGATCACCTAGCTGCTCACGAAAAATTGCTGATCTTGTCAAAGAATAAAAAGCACATACATGTTTCATTTCCGATTCATTTTTTCAGAAGTGAAAAATTTCCAATACAAAGCAGCTTCATCGAGAATGTCAAACAAGCATGACTGCGTGTTTGCCGTATCTGTTTGAGGTATCGTACGGACTTTGTTACTGGCTGCTCGAGTTTTAGTACCTCCAACGCAAGGAAATCTATATATTTTTGTTCGCTTTAAAAAGAAAATTGTTCAGTTTAAGTGGTGTGAGAACAACATTAAATACCGAGCGTAAAATCAGTCACCTCAGTTATTTTAGGTGAGCTTTTTATTCACTCACCAAGGGTTTTCAAATAGCAAGCACTGATTAATGTATTCCATATTTTGCCTTACCTGATACAAATCAGCAATTGCTTTTGATAGTTTCCCAGCTTTTGGAGCCACATCTGTGCTTTTGAAATCAGCATTGCCACCAAGTTCTTAAAGAGAAAAATATATTATTAGAGTGAATTAACACAAAGTAACTAGCTTATTGGCTTTCTAGAGTTGGTGTTACAAATCAGTCAAGCCCTAAGCCCTTTAACCCCTTATATCAGAGTAATGAGATGCATGTCTCTTTTTCTCTAAGGGGCAATAACCAAAGTAAGAGTGATTTGAGGTGGCTTCACAAAAAGCTCTCAGAGGGGAAAACTACGTAAGCATAATAAAGAAAATTATTCCCAAAGTCAGGCATTTAATTTAAAAACTACAAAATGTAAAAAGTAACTACTTTATGTAAAGAGTCTTCAACTGAATTTTTTGCTATGGTAGATGCTTTTCATACTGAACAAACTTAGATCAAAATTTCATGTAACAGGCCATTTTAGTTAAATAATTCAATCCTATCTATTGTATTAATTTGTTTTGCAATATTGTACTAAAACCTAGTAAATATTGCAAATCATATACTTATTAATAATTCATGAAGGAAAAATCCTAACCACAGGGGAGGAGCTTCAGCAGTGTTTGTGCAGTTTTTCACTCTAATAAGGAAATTAACATGAAACACTACTTATACCTTGGATCTTTCTTTTCAAGGTTTGTACTTCAAACCTGGTTCTTTCAAGCCTCTCTTGCAACACAGCACAATTTTGACAACTATCTGCTGCTGACAATCGCTGTTGTTTTTTGGCAGGTTCTCCTTCAGTCAGGGGTTTTTGTCTTGGGCACTTCATACCAACAGTCCGTCTCAGAGGTGCATGTGGCATTGGTGTTGTATGCGTATTGACTATGCCAATATCAGGGTGTGGTGGTCTCTCGATGTAATAACTGCTGCTGGTTGTTGTAATACTGGGGGCTGGTGGAGGACTGAATGTTTGGTTGCATACAGAAAGCAATACAGAACTTTCATTCACAATATCAGAGTTGACGTTACTACTGCCATGGCTTCTTTGTCATCATTATTGTAGGACCCACTTTCGAACCTTGCCATCTCCTGGAGCAATGCCACATTTCTCCGAAGGAGCTGCTCCTTGGCCACATTTTTTTCTACTTCCTTCTCAAGTTCTTCCTTTCTGTTCTTCTGATTGTCTTTTTTCTTCTCGATTTCTTCCCTTTTCTTGTTCTTCGCCTCTTTCTTCTTCTTCTCAGTTTCTTCCTTTCTTTTCTTTTGCTCCTTTCTTTTTTTCTGCCTCCTCTTTCTTTTTCTCTGCTTCTTCCTTTTTCTTTTTCTCTGCTTCTTCTCAGCTGCTTCTTTATTTTTCTTCTCCTTTTCCTCTATCCTTTTCTTCATCTTTCTGTGTCTCTTCTTCAGTTTCATCACCAAAAGACTCCCCCTCATTCTCTGAGTCTGTCTCACTGCCTAATTCTCTTCTTGCTTTTTTCCGGCATTCATAATCGGCCTTTATTTTCATGAGCTCACTTTTGCAGTCTAATAAAAAAAAATCAATGAATGATAAGTATTGAATTTATGGTGTTTTCAGCATTTTTTACCAGTGCAGATAATCAGTAACACAAATCAAGGGCAAAAAAGTCTCTCTTCTAGTGTCCCCTGTAATGTAGTATACTATTTTAATAACGAATCTCTCACTCCATTAACAATGAACACAAGACGCCTTCAGGAGTTTACTCGTGCTACCTAATGTGCCATGGAAAAATTATCTTGGCAGAAGGACGCTGCATACAGCGTACCGTGGTTGCCTGTGTTTAAATATAAAGGAAAAACTGAATTATTTTGACACTGACAGCGGAGAAGTGTTGGCTTCACAAGTATAAATTTACCCAGCGCATTTTATTTTATTAAAATTTTTTTGTGTTATAAGTTTGCAAAAGTGTATATCTTTACTTGAATACATGTAAAGCAAGTTTCATATTAATTTATGATAAAATCTGGAAAGCAGCGTCTGCTTCATATTTATTATAGAGTTGACATTAAAATGCTGGCAAATATAGTCTTTTTACAGATAATTCCTCAAACGATTAGATTTGTTTGTCTACAATACTGTTACTGTTCTAGCACAAACAATTTTGCAGTTTGCAGTTGACACAGCGGAGAAGTCTTGGCTGCACAAGTTTTTAAAATTTACCAAGCAAATTCTATTTTATTCAGTGTTATATAAGTTTGCAAAATTGTAGAGCGTCTGGCTCACATTTATTACAGTATAGCCGGCAATTGTTTTTGATAACCTTTCTCAGATAATTTTTGAAAAGCTTTTTGCATTTTTAATTTCTCCATAATTACTTGGGATTAAGTCAAGTTATTACTTTTAAAACCTTTATTTTAACTTTGTTTGCAGGAATTATGAATCTCAACTTTAAGGTCAATTAAGTGTTTACAATTTTTTATCAATTTCGTAAACTTTGCATGCGGTCGACATTGAAAACAAGGTGAATGTGTCTGATTCAAGCTGACTACAAATTAAGTTTTGTACTGAATCATTACAATTATTGACATATGAATGCTTGTCAAATTTTATGCCATTTTAATTCATATCGGCTAGATGCATTGCAAAATAAAAATTTAAACCAGAGAAGAACAACCAATAGCAAGCTAGTACAATCGAATGATGCTGCCTTGATTTCATGCTCGACTACGAGTAGATAGATATAGATAGATAGATAGATAGATAGATAGATAGATAGATAGATAGCTAGATAGACAGACAGACAAACAGATTAATGGATGGATGGATGGATACATACATAAATACATACATACATACATACATACATACATAAATACATACGTACATACATACATACATACATACATACATACATACATACATATGTACATAAATACATACATACATACATACGTAATTACATAGACTGATAGCAAACTGAAACCTACACTCGGCCTACCATAGGTAGCCCGAGTAATTAACACTTACTAGAAAGTCTTATAATTCTGCATGGATAGTACATCTGGTGTGGCCCACAAGGAGCATAAAAAAGTCCAAGTCTATTTTTTTTGAGCTTGTCTTTTGAGAATATTTGATAAATATCATCCTCCGTGAACTGAACAAGTACATATCCTGAAATAAAATGGTTGTCAAAACTTAATGATTTCTCAAATCCAACAAGAACAAGTATCTTCACAAATGATACAAATAACTGTTTGCATGGATTATGCTAGAACTGTCGATGTTCATTAATAATTGGTATAAGGCATGGACAGAGAACTTTACTAATTTAAAATCATTCAAAACACTTTAACATCATTAAGTTTGAAACTAAAGGTTTATAAAGAGAAAAGATATCAAATTAAAGAGAAGAATAAATTGATACATGTTAGTGTATTTTCTTGCAAGTGATAATACTATATATGAAAATTAATGCTACAATCTCAGCATCTCATTAGAAATTTTGAATGAATAATTCAATGAGGATCTTTTCACTTCATTGGAGGCCCATTACAGGCAACACGGCTTCAAGCATTGTAATGTAAATCAAAATTTTTTTTACTAAATGAAAATCCTAACTTTGGAGATTACGAGAGACCACAATACAGCCATGACAAATATGCAGATGACGAGGAGTTGTCGTCGTGTAGTGACATTGAAGGTAACTTTCAGTTTGAATTTCTGTTTGTCAAAGGTTGTACTCTGACAACCGAAAGCTCGTGTTCTTTTACAAAAAGTTTTAACCAGATAATGTTTAAAATTACCATTTTAAACTTTTATGCCTAGTTGCAACTCATCACTTTTTAAATTTACTTACTAAACTTGTATATACTTTGCCATATAAATAGTAATGATTTTTAAAGGAACGGCCAACGATTTGGTTTTTGAGGAGGAATAGGAGGAGATTGGATGATATTGAAAAAATTGAATCTGCAACCTTTAAAGAAAGGGAAATATTTGTGCAGCATAGTAATTTCTACATAAGGTATAGTGATAAGAAATTTTTGAAAACTAATGTTTCAGACTCACATTCAGTCTTACAAAGGGCTACTTTTTAAACTGTAGATACAGTATCTCCACAAATTTCTAACCTGTGTATGATAGTGAAATTATTTCTTGGCTAAAAATGGAAGACTTTCAGGGTTAAGTTTGGCTTCCCAAGTTCATTATACAGGAGCTGCTACTATTTGCCATTCAAAAGTAATGTAGCTTGCACACCACTCTCTTTATGTGTAGATGGTTTTACACTGCATGCAGTTGACTTCTGTTTGAAAACCTAAATGATCAGATGCAAGATATGAAACCAAAGAATTCATTTTTAGCCATAAGTACTCAAAAAACACCTTTTTTGTTATTAAATTTAACTATTAAACAAATACATTGGTTTTTTGTTGCAGAAAATAGACGGAAAGAAAACTTCAAAGAAAATCCTCAGAGCTTTAATGACCAACAACTGTATGATGGTGCAAGGCTAACATTGATGACAAGCTTGTTGTTAGTGCTGACCTTCTATATGAAGCATAGTTTGACTGCTGATGCATTATCTGACCTTCTTGTGCTTGTGGAACTTCATCGCTTGTCCCCTAATGTGTTCAGAACAACAACAAGGCTATTCAACAAATTCTTTAAAGATCTTCGTAGCCCTATTGAGTTTCACTACTATTGCATGTCATCAAGTTGCTATACTTATCTTGGTAAAATCCCTCCTGAATTTTGTCCAACTTGTGCTTCAAGTTTGAATGGGAAGAGAAATTGTTCATATTTTGTGGTTGTTCCAATTGTCCATCAGCTTCGAGCTTTGCTTAACAGTAAGTTTTTTTGAGTATGCAAATAAATATTTACTATAAAGCCTCTGTTTGAGGTAGTTCCACCGAACAGCAAGATAATACTTTCCCTTTCTTTATTATAATAGCTTTAATCAATTCGTTACAAGTTTGAATGGTGATTCTCCTCACTGTAATATTTTGTTGGAGTGAGATCAATTCACCATTGTAGAGGCTACTATCTTCTAAATTCTTAACTTCCATTTGTATGGTTATAAGCAATGACAGTGTTAGCTGGGAAGTTGGAATCAAGTTAAAGAGTCAAGGAGTAGGTCAAGTTTTTTCTTACTTTAGAAAAGCTATTTTAATACTGTGGTCTCTTTTAAAAAGTTGGAATCAAAATGACATCTGAAATTTCTTATATATGCCCTTTTAATTCAGCCATTTTTATATGACTTAATTAAAACCAAATTCTAAATAAATACACCAATTCTAAGTAACATTTATAGGATTGAACATGAATTAAATGCACCTTACGCACAACAATCATCTGAAAACTGTTTTAACAAGCTATTGTAATTTTGGATTACAGTGAGATGTTGTGTCCTATTTACTACCTTTAATAGCAAGCTAATGTTATTGCTTATACTAATTGACCTTAGCCAGACACTATGGGTGGAAGAAAAATGCCGGTTTTAGTTAGAGGGATACTTTACTTTCTTGTAACGAAAGTACATTAGATTATATATTCATGAATTTTGCACTATATAAACAATAAAGTTATTTTTAGTTAGGAGTCTCAAAGTTTAAATATTCTATGTGTATGTTATGTTATGCAGATGGCAATCTTCTTCAGGACATATTAAACTATAAAAATTCCCATGAAAGAGGAACAAACATAAAAGATGTGTTGGATGGAAGTCTTTATAAGGCTTTATTTTGACATGATGGATTCTTCATTGGTAGTCGTGAAAAACACCAAAATGAGCTTCACATTTCATTTCAAATCAATACCGATGGAGTATCCTTGTTTCGTTCATCAAAGTTTTCTGTGTGGCCAATGTATATGACTATTAATGAAATCCCACCTAACATCAGGTAAGTCAATAACTCATTCCACTTTTAAAGAAATTAGTTTACTACTTATTTTCAATTTTGGTCTATTTAAAATTGTATCTTCTGCTGTTCATTTTTATGATTGATTACAAATTCGTTTTACTTATGTTTAAACTTCATGAAGCCCTGCATATGGAGAACTGCAAACCGTATGCAGTGATGAAAGAGTATGCCACTTTGTGCCTTTTCTCTTACAGTGTACAGCAATATCATATTTTGTTCCAGTGTTAAAAGAAAAAGATATGTAGTCAGCTGACTTTTAAAATGAAGGCAGCAGCATCTTTACAATAGCACATCATATGGTTGGAGGAATGACAGTGCAAGTTTTGTAAAGTAAGATGTTATTTTTCTCCTAGGTTTTAAAGGAAACACAGATTGTTCATTGGGCTTTGATTTGGAAAGGAAAAACCGTTCTTCAAGACATTTATGCTCCTATTTGCTGAATCCCTGAAAGATTTATTCCATAAAGGTAACTATTTATGTATTTTACTAAACCTGAAAAAATAGTTCTTCGTAGCATTTTTGTGGAAAAATAAAATATTAAAAGTTGGCTCTAATAAGGCTGCACGTGTCTACTGAAAGATAAAACCATTTCAGAAGTTTGAAAACACTAAGCTTTCACCATCTATGATGTCAGTCATCTCCAGATGGTTTTATTTTACCATAGACTTGGCTTCGTTCGAATCAACTTTTAATACTTTACTAAAACTGTTTTAGTTGTGTACCCAGTTGACATACCGCATCAATAGTCTTCAAAAAAGGTGCATGATGCTACAGTACTTCTAAAATTAATTTTGTCTAAAAATTTACAACTAAGATTAAAAACATTAATATGACGGCATATCTGAAAACCATGCCTAATTTAAACATTAGTTATTTACAGTTATCCTATTTCTGGTATTCAATTTGATAGGTATAGAAGTGTTTGTTGGTGGTTGTCCTTGGAAAATTAGAGCAATTCTGCTTTCTGGAGTATTTGATGCACCTGCTGTCTTTTCCAGGAAATGGTGCAGTTTAATGGGTTTTATGGATGTCCCTTCTGCTTAAGTCCAGGAGTAACTATCAAGACAGGAGACAAGGGTTGCACCCATACCTATCCATTTGATATTTCCAGTACAACTGGACATGGCAGAGAAAGGACTCATTCAGAAACAGTAAAAAATGCAAAGGAGGCAGATAAAATTTTGACAGTTAAAACAAATTATAAGGCTATTCTAGGAGTCAAGGGCACAACATGGTTCATGTTTGTCCCAAAGTTTGACATTATTAAAAGTGTTAGTATTGATTACATGCATTGTGTTTTGTTGGGTGTTATGAAAATGCTCATGCACCTTTGGTTTGACAAAAGCAACAGGGCTGAAAGTTAGAGCATTGCTAGTAAAGTTCAAATAATTAATCAAAGATTACTAATGCTTTGCCCTCCTAATTTTGTAACACGCCTGCCACGGCCCCTAGAAGACCTAGCCCATTACAAGGCTTCTGAGTTCAAATCTTTCTTATTGTACTTTGGTATACCATGTCGTTTTGGGCTTTTTCCAAGTGAATACTTCCAGCACTTTCTTGTGTTTGTAGAAGCAATTTACATAATGCTTCAACAATCTATCTCTGAAAGTGATTTACGAAAGGCTTCATTACTTCTGAGAAATTTTGTTTGAATATTTCAGCACTTTATGGCAAAAGATATGAAACCTCTAATGTTCATATGCTTCTACATTTAGTCCAAAAGGTGAAAGATCTTGGACCACTATGGTCACAGTCTTGCTTTTATTTTGAAGATTTTAATGGCACACAAAATATAGACCAGCAGATAACATTAGCAGTTTGCATTAATCAGAATCTTCCTCAGTTAGAGAGTTGTCTTGTCCAAGGAACCACTGCCCACTCTTTCTACCTTAAGTTGTCTCTAAAAGGAAGGCAACCCGGAACAGGTGGACAGAAAAGGTCTCACCTAATAAGTGATATTTATTGTGTTGGAGCTATAACACATTATTCCATTTTTGGTCAGGACAAGACTGCAGTGGAAAAAGCAATTGGGCCGTTAAGGGGAACTGACATTCTGAAGTTTAAAAGGATTCTTTTAAATGGAGAAATAGTCCATAGCCATGAATACAAGCCTGTTACAAAGCGTAACAATTATACTGTTTGTGTTTCAGAAAAAGGTGACAGTCTTTATTTTCTGGTTCAGTATTTTGTTAAGGCATATGCCAGATGCCCCAATCCAACTTTCTACAGAAGTTTCTCTTGCCAAGTTTGTAATACACCCCATTATCTCGCTGTTGCAAAAATGCTGGAAAAGGCAGAATTACAGTTGTCTCAGGATACTGTTACTTTTGCAACCGCAAAACACATTGTTCCTGTTAAGTTTCACAACAATTTTACAGTTGCATTCCCAGTGTCCAGTATTACATCAGCATCTGTTTTTGTTTCCTTTAAAGAGGAGCTAGACTTTGTTTGCATTGCACCAAATAGGGTGGAGAGAGAGTAGCAACAAGAAAATTTTAATATCAAGAAGTTTTTGTTGTTTTTATATTTTTATTGATTTGAGCCAGCAATTTAAATTCAATTCACATTACACATAATCATATAATTGGTAAGGAAACCAAAAAGAAGCTGAAGGCTTATTTACATAGGTCATCATCATCATCATCATTTTATTTAAGGAGGTAGTTAACTCTTTTGTAACGAAAAAAGTCAAAATTATTAAAAATTTCAGATCAAGATTCTATGGATGGTCGATTTCTTCGGGTTTTAGAATCCAGTATTGGATTGTTGTTTTTTCATCAGAGACAACAGCAAGCGGATTCCGCATGTTTTTATGAAAGAACTTGATCCTATTTTTAAAAGATTGAGTGATGATGAACTTTTGGTAAGGTGCCTTAAAGGCCTTACACAAAATCAGAATGAGAGCGTAAATGCCCAGCTGTGGTCACGGTGCCCCAAAATAACTTTTACAGGGCCCGACCAGGCGTGTGCAAATTGCCGTATGTGAGACGGTCAGTGTTTTTAACACTGGATCTGCTAGCAAAGCAGAACTTATGGGCCTGTGTGGGGTAAGCCCAGGTGCAAACATGTTGAAAGCTTTAAGAAAGCAGGATGAAGTAATAATGTGGCATGTGATTTAATTTTTGCTATGGGTGAGCTCATAAGAAGCATTGTGGTTCTCATTCGTGTTCCAAAAGACAACCTCATTAATTTGATATAATTTATGTAACAATATAACCAAGTTGCATGTCTTCAACTTGGAGGTGCCTTTAGTATATATGATTGGGATAATTATAAATTCATATGCTTCAAATATGCTTTTGCTCAGAAGAACCGAAGAAGTATAATTGGAGTTTCATTTTATATGCTCCAAATGTGCTTCTCTTTGATTATGACTATACTTATTACTTGAAGCATATTTGAAGCACATTCGATGTGCTTTAATAGTGTTCCATTTTGTAATGGATTTTTGCTGCAGCACTTTTCAAGCATACCCCTTATATGCTTACTTTTTTAAAAGCATAGATGGGGCATGCCTTCAGCACACTTGAGGCATGCTTTCATGTGCTTCATTTTGGTAAGGGAGTATACAGTGAACGTTTCTTGCAGTGAAATATCCAAGGCTCATTGCTTCTCCACAATTTGCGCTATCGCAAAGTTTGGCTACTTTTAAAAGCCACATTTAGCGACATTGCTAATTGTGGTTAAAAGAGCGTTAGCTATAATTACCGACGTCGCAATTTACGATTGTCACTATAAGCCAGTTGAAATCTTTTTTCTTTTTAGCCAAGGTTTGCGACATCGCTTTTTGAGGGATGCATGTGTTGCCATATTTTGCGTCAACGCAAACGGTGGTCAAACTAAAACATTTCATCTGAGGTACATTTAAATTACCACAAAACAGTATACAGTGAACGACTCTTGCAGTGAAATATCCAAGGCTCACTGGTTCTCCACAATTTGAGTTATGGCAAAGTTTGGCTACTTCCAAAAACCCCATTTAGCGACATTGTTAAATATGGTTCAAAGAGCGTTAGCTATAATTAGCGACGTCGCGACTTACGGTAGTACGATATATGGTTTGAAGAGCATGAATAATACCATGCTTATAACACCACAGTTTGTGACATCGCAATATATGGTTTAAAGAGCGTGAACTAATATCCTGGTTCAAAACACCACAGTTTGCGACATCGCAAAATACGATTTATCATCAAAAAGTCGAGGTTTGGGGCATTTTTAAACTTTGACATTCATTATTCTTACAAACTGGATTCTTATAAAAAAATATATAATTATAATCTCCAATGGTCTCGATATGTTTGTGTAAGAGCCGTTTTGGGTGTAGTGGCAGGTAATCATAGATCAATCCTGTTTAATATGAAGTTTGTAATTGTAAACCGTAGTGAAAACTGACGTTTCGGGCTGTAGTCCTTCGACGGAGTGATTATGTGGGAGATAACTGTAGGGTAAATTACCAGTGCTAGTATTTAAGTTAAATTAATGTAGACATTAACAACGGCCTTAATGAGGTTGTTGACGAGATGGAAAGTTATGGTAAACGGCATGCGATCATTAGCAACACAATTTAATTTAATAGGTTCCAGTGATTTACACAAGGAAGACATTTCCTTCAGTTTATAATATTTTCATTCATCTAAAGCGTTTCGTCAACGCTTGGACTTCATCTGAGATACCAAAATAAAAACAAAGCACATTATTTAACTGTCAAAAACTAAGGTGGGAAAATGACGAAGCAGCCACAATATCCGTAAATAAAACTTATTAATGAGTAGGAATGTGCTTTAAAGTACTGAAGGTAACCGATTAAAATTTGCGGTTATGTGATAATAGAATAAAATGTAATTTTGTTTGGGCCTCCGGAACAACGTTGATTAAAGTCACTCGGTAACAACTGTGTTTGTTGACAAAATAGAAACTTAAACTACATTCTACAGGAATTCCGTTTTATCTCGAAAATTAAACTAGGTTAATTATTTGTAGCAAATTTGCGTTTGAAATTATATTTTTTTTACCCAAACTATCTTAAGGCATTTACAAAACATCTTAAAACTAAATTAAGTGACAATACACCACTATTTAACATTCTTATAATAATAGGCACTTATATAACAAAAACAAAACTTAAGACTAATAATTTTATCTACCTTTAGATTTTAACATTTTATATAACTTTCCTGGCATCACTTCGCCATATCGAGACATTACCTCATCCTCATTAAGACCACAACTTTTAAAAGTCAAATATAAAAATTTTCGTTGACTATATAATGATATATTGTTTTTTCTCCCTTGCTTAAAATTTCTCATTGCGAATGTCCAATCCTTCAATGGAGAGCAACAACTGGTTCCATTTTCCCATATATTCTTTATGTCATATAACTTTCTAACATCCCTTGGAATAATAAGATTTTGCAACTACTCCAATAAACTTCCACTGTTGTTGCCATACTGCTGATACAAAATCATTGTTGCTTCATACATTTCTGTTTCAAGGGAACCACTGCCACCTCCACTTGTAGCACCAGCAGCACCTCCACCCATTCTTCCAACATGACCCCCACTGACTACACCCACCGTACCAACAGCACCTCCACCCACTCTGCCAACATGACCTCCACTGACTACACCCACCGTACCAACAGCACCTCCACCCACTGTATCAAGAGTACCTCTTCCCACTGCAACAACAGCAGCTCCACCCACTGCACCAACAGCACCTCCACCCACTGCACCAACAGCACCTCCAGTCACTGCACCAACAGCACCTCCACCCACTGCACCAACAGCACCTCCACTCACCGCACCAACAGCACCTCCAGCCACTGCACAAACAGCACCTCCACCCACTGCACAAACAGCACCTCCACCCACTGCACCAACAGCACCCCCACCCACTGCACCAACACCTCCCTAAAAGCAGTAATAAATACTAAAGCCCAGTATGCCATTTGACAAGCAGCATTCAGAGCATAACCAGGGTTATCGGACCTACTTCTAAACTCGTAACTTGGTTATTCTTTATTTTTCATCTCCATATTTGGGGTAGGAATTGGTAGGATTCATACAGACTACGTCATATTCCTACAATGAGGCTAATCGCTTGGAGCCTGGACGCTCGTACGCGTGTCTTTATAGAAAAGGTTTCGCGTGTGTTGGGGAGTGTGTTGTTGAGTGAGATTGTGATCGAGCGCTTTTACCCATCAAATTTGCAGTTGAAAAGAGTGTTTTCTTAAGGTATTTTCGTGTCAAGAAAAGAATTAAGAATATCTTTCGCCAAAAATCAACCAGATTTCAATGCTATTGTTGTTGATGGTCAAGCCCTGGAGGTTGTTCAAAACGCTAAACTGCTAAGACTGACTATCAGCAATGATTTGAGCTGGAACGCTCATATTGAACTCGTAACTAAGAAAGCATCCAAGCGACTATATTTTCTCGTTCAATTGAAGAGGGCTAATGTTCCTCCTATAGACTTAATTCTTTTTTATATTACTTGCATTAGGTC
>JAOBRB020038119.1:0-11268 GCA_027575285.2 Zoanthus pulchellus | reverse complement strand
TTAAGTTTGAAGTTATTACCCCTCAGTGAGAAGTTATTACTCCCAGTGTGAACTTATTACCCCTCAGTACATTAACTCACGTTTGAAGTTATTATCCCTCAGTGTGAAGTTTTTACTCCCGATATGAAGTTATTACTCCCAGTGTGAACTTATTACCCCTCAGTGTGAAGTTATTACTCCTCGTGTGAACTTATTACTCCTTAGTGTGAAGTTATTACTCCCAGTATGAGGTTATTACCCCTCAGTGTGAAGTTATCTCTCCCAGTGTGAAGTCATTACTCCTAGTACGAAGGGATTATTACCAGTGTAAAGTGATTACCCCTCAAAGTGAAGTTATTACTCCCGGTGTGAATTTATTACCCCTCAGTGTGAAGTTATTACTCCCGATATGATGTTGTTACTCCCAGGATGAAGTTATTACCACTCAGTGGGAAGTTATAACTCCCAGTGTGAACTTATTACCCCTCAGTACATTAACTTAAGTTTGAAGTTATTACCATTCAGTGTAAAGTTATTACTCCCAGTGTAAAGTTATTACCCCCCAGTATGAAGTTATTACTCCAAGTGTGAAGTTATTATTCCCAGTATAAAGTGATTACCCCTCAGTGTGAAGTTATTATTCCCAGTGTGAAATTGTGAGGTTATTACTCCCAGTGTGAAGGTATTACCCAAGTTTGGAGTTATTTGTGTGATATTACTACCCCAAATCTATTACCTGGGCTTGTTGCTCGAGTTTACCATGCTCCAACAATACTTTGCCCTGCTGTGAGTTTAACTTCTGTTGATCTCTTGTCAACTGGATTATTTCATTTTCTTTCTGAAAACAAAAAGGAAGATGCAGTCTTTGCAAAACATGCAAATGGTAATCAAAAGAGCTTACCTTATCATCGTAAGATAGAATAAAGCCGTAGCTCGTTTCTGAGACTATAAGGGGACTTAAACAAGCCCAATCATTTATCACAAAAAGGATAATGATTGCTTGATTCTGTCTGCTCAGTAAACAGGGAGCACTTGATGAGCTGATAAAGCAAGCAATCTAAGGCACTAATCTTTCGAGTTTAAGAAATCTGATACACTTTTATTACGATAGGACTCTTAAAGTTAATAGCTCAATGCAGAGCTTCGTTTTTGAGGAGCGTGAGTGCAATCGTGCTCCATCGCGCTCCTCAAAATTTTCCCAGGAGGGCACTTTTTAGCAAGCCTAGGCGATTAGCAGTTGGACTGATAAATAGTTCAAAAGCAAAATATCAGTTTTAAAACAAATCTGTGGAACCGTTAATGATTACTCTCGATCTTTTTCGAACTTAAAAGTAGTTTGGAATAAACAAGATTTCAAGGTTCAAAGCCGTCGCTTACATTACCGTTATGCACGATTGGAAATCGGGGGATGGCAAGTAAAACGTGCCGAAAGTAATTGTCATGTACACACAGTATCAAAAATGTGCAGTACAAAAACGTAACTCAGGTTTTGTTGTTTTATCTGCTACAAAATTAAGTACCGTGGTAATTCACAATTTGTATTATATAGTAACCTTTTATTGCGTGTTTAGGCAAAACTGAGCAAGATAATAGTTTTCAAAATTATTACTTTTTCTCATTTTGCCTGACATGTACACTTTTACACTGTAAATCATTTCAGTTACGGAAATTATTTCACGACTCAGCCACAAATACTTTTTTAGCATGGATGAAGTCACATTGACGTTGGTTTTTGTAAGACAAACTTTGCAAAACAGAAATAATTCCTTATGTTGACTTCACGAATTGTACGTGAATGCCATCTGAAGAAGTTTGAGGAGTGTCATTAGCACGCCTGGGCAACCCCAGGATCGTAATTCGTAGCACACCTAGTATTTTCAAAACCGAAGACCTGTCAAAGTGCATTTTTAATAAGTACTCGTAAATTTTATCGACGCCATTTTGTGTGAACAGTTGAGGAATTTAAAACATTGATTTTTCGCATCATAGAACCAATGTAAATGGCCCGAGTTACACTCTGCTTCAATGTCCAATTGTCATCGAGGACTAACGTTTTGTTTAATATATATCTTTGTTGTCCAGAAATTACAAGAATGCAAGAAGGTTAGGGAAAAAACATAAGAATTATAGAAATCTAAAACTGTAAAAGTACAGTAGTATTAGTAACAGCATTAACAGCGGTAGAATTAGTAAAAGGTAATATCCAACTTCAACTGGTCCTTCAATCAATAAATCTAACCATAGCAGTACTAAGAAAAGCAAAAAGTACTCATTAATTTTATATAAACAGAATAACTAAGAACAGTGACTCGATTACTAAAATGATAAATAAACAAGCTAAACATACTGAGTTATACACAACTTCTTCTGTAGGTCTATGTCGTGGCTTAAAGGTGTTTATTTCACGGTTTTACATCAGTTAAAGCTTACTGTATAATGTTTTTATATCATGTAAAGTGAATGTGCACAACAACTGTACTGTATCGTGTTCACCAAAAAACGATTAATTACCCCAACACTATTATCTCCACACAATTTCTCACCTGCTTCAGCTTCCCTTCTTTCTCAGCAACCTTGGCCTGAAAATCGCCATAGATTTTACGAAGCTCGTTCTCTGGGCCTAAAGAGTGAGTTGTGCTGCTTAATCAGTGATAAACAAAATTCAATCTATTAACTGTATTAAAACAAAGAAAAGATTTTCCCAGCGAATTCAAACAAATCAAAACTGTTCCCAAGTCATCAGGGCAGGTATTACTGCCGCAATTGGTAAGATCTCTGCTTTCCAACCATAAGATGGTTGAGATTAGAATATTGAGGTGACCTTTATTTCCGCCTAGACGAACTCAGCTTTCCATCTTTCTGGGGTCGTTAAATGAGTACCAGTATCTACTTGGAACTAACATGCAATGAATTAGTGTCCCATCCAAGGACGACTCTAATCTACTCAACATTACAGACTCAAAACGAGATAAGCATTGGCTCTATGAGCCACTAGGCTTGTAAAGAACTTAGCTTCTTAGCAAATATTTAGGCTATTAAAACTTTTCCAGTTTTCAAATTTTGTTGAGGACCTATTTAATATTTAATTATAATCAATAGGAAACAAAATCCTCGTTAGCCCAATCAATTAATTAGGCGCCAATCTGCTAGACAAATGCCGGGTTTCAGTTTGATAAATTCCCGACCCAAACAAAATATACATTAAAGGTGCTGAAGTTGCTATTTTTCCCTAACAACTGTAACTGCTTTATTCGAAATTTCTTCTTTGATAACTGCATTAGTTCATAAACCAATTTACTCGATCTCTTGTAAATGAACTTGAAAAGTCAAAGACCAAACGACAAATCACTAGTGGCTTTAAAACAAGTTACATCAAAATGAAAGCGACACTACTAGGAAGGTTGTAGACCAGGGCCCAGTTGTTCAAAAGCCGCTTAGCACTAACCAAGGGTTAACTGTTTAACCCACAATATTGTTCCAATATTTAAAGGAGAAATTTTGGCTGTAATTTTGGGATTAACAAGTTCTTTTTCCAAAAAAAATTGAAACAGTATTCATAAATAACCGTTTACCTTTTGTTAAGGAAGAAATTTCAGCCTCTGAACAATTGGACCCTGATTTTAGCAAGCTAAAATAAAAAAATCCCTAGAATGTAATGCAAAGTGATGTTGCTTCGTTGTGTTTCCTTTTACATAAAAATATGGGTTTGTGTAGCTACTGAAGATCTAATTAATTTTTTGTGCGAGAAAATATCAATGGTTGTTCCTATTTTTTCATGGCTATCTTTAAAACAAAACGTTTGTGACATTGAGTGTTGTTTTTATTCTATATTTGAAGAGTTAACAAAACAACGAAATTGTTAAATAATTATCTTAAAGTGCCAAAGCTCACCATCAAAGAGATTAGTGATCTTTTCTTTAATATCTTTTTCCACTTTGAGTAACTGTTCCTTTGCTGTAACAATGGATTCTAAAACAGGGATAAAGAACTTGGGAAGTAACAAGTGGAGAACTTTAAATGATTCTATGACCATAGTGCGGATTGTTTCCTTTCTGTAACAATGGATTCTTAAATAGGGAAATAGAATTCCTAACACATTCCTACACAGGGTTCTCAGTAGAAGCCCGCAACCGGAGAAATCTACCGCCTGTCAAGATGAAAGTAGCCGCCTGTACTAGCAATGTTTAGGTACCAGACAAGGTGTACAGCTGGCAAGGTTTAGCCGCCTGTAATTAATTCTTGGCTGTCTGATCAAAAAACTACAGAGAACCTTGCCTACATATCATCATCAGTTTCTTTATCTAACTACACTATGTACTGTAAGAATGACTTTTTATCATATTTTGACAAGTATTGACAAAGATTACATTCTAGACTTAGAGATCTAAAACAGCATTCCGCTTGTTTCTACAACAATACAATAAACTTTATTCATGTGTCTATGTGTTTAGCCTAATAGACTAATTGGGGACACATATTTGTTTCTGCTGCTCTTCCAGCAATCTCTTCTGCTCTTCTTTCTGCTTCCTACAATATACAATAATATAAAACGCTATGATGGAGAAGAACATGAGAAGTGTTGAGGCAAGCTGGACCTACTCTCTGCTTTTCGAATGTTCTTCCCGTCATAGCTTTTTATATTATATTCAAGAAACACACACAATACTGTCTTATTCCTTTTAGAAAAATATAACGGTTGACTTCAATCCTCCTTGCATTGCTTAACGTCCACAGTTTTATATAACGGAGCTAGGCCAAAAGTGCGGTGCTTCCATTATTTCGGCTTATTTATAATTTTCCAGACTAAACAAATAATATTAACCAAACACTACGTTTCGTTAAGGGTAAAATCTGATGCTTGGAGCGTATAAAGGATTACCGTTCAAAATGTTAGGGAGCTTCCTTCATTAAGCCACTGATAAAACATTTAAACCATTTAACACAACTATCTAACGAATATTTTACAAAATTGTTTATTAACTTCTAAGTTCGATTCAAACTGGTTTTTACTAAGAGTCTCTGCATATTGAAAAAAAATTAACACAAAAAGTACCGTGTTATGAAATCTAGATCCGCCATATTTGACTTACCGAGCTCTTTCTCCAGCTTGTGAACATCATCAAAGATACTAACCAACTCAGCGAGGCGAATCTATCGTTGAAAAGTGGAAAAAAAAAGTTAGGCCACTGAGCTAAAAATGAACTCATATTCAATTCAATAAAATAATAAGAATGATATATAGCTGGTGTGTTATGGCCTCTAATGCATGCTGTTATTGGCTAAATGGAAGTCACATGGTTGATTTTGAATCAAATGTTACCCAATCGGTGAATATTACTATCGCACGTCACGTGTGAGAGCGAGAAAATGTAATATTGTGTTTGATTTTGTTTATGGTGTAAATGGCAAGGAGATAATTGGAAAAAAATTCGAGCCCCAGATAGGATTTGAACCCACGACCCTCCAACTAACGTAGGAGGTTGGTTGGCCGCATCTTGATATGCATTAATGTGATAGCGCGATGCTGTTCCAGGCTACACCCTAAATATCGAGCTAAACTGGTAAAGCGTCCGACTGGTACATTTATGGAGGGTCGCGTGTTCAAATCCCATCTGGGGCTCGGATTTTTTTTCCAGTATCTCCTTGTTATTTACATCATTTAATTATTGATTTAAATTATAATAAAACATTTAATGACTGTTTAGAAAAGTGTGTATTATTGGATAATAATTTTATAAGGTACTTGTTTAAGCGTATAGCTCAATGATCAACGGACAACATTGAAAAAGGAAACTGCTAGACAATGAAACTTCGAACGTTTTTTTCTTTTTTTTTAGTTCGTTAGTCCTTTGTAGGAGTGAAGACGAAAAATGAGAGAGTTTAAAAAATATATAGGAGCTGAAAAAATAAAAAGTGAAATATATAATGAAAATTGAGCTTCTAATACAAATCTGATTAGACGTACTAGAATACTGTCGGGGAAAAAACAAAACAGTACTGTAGTTTAACTGTTAAAATGTAAAATCACACCTCAATTGGTTCCAAATCCTCGTCAAGTCTTTCAATGTTCTGTCGCGTTGCTTCAATTTTTCCTTGTTTTTGTGAAAGCTCATGTGCAATCTTTCAAACACAAATGAATTGTTTGTAATTACAAATGAGATATTTTCATACATTACAGCAGTTTATAGCAATTATACCAATAACATAATAGCATTTATTTTTGTTTCGGTAATAAAAAACTTCACTTTGTAACTGAAATAGTTAATAATTGACTGAATGCAGGTATTATTTTATTTACCTCCGCTGATTTGTCTTTCTGATCCTTCAAGTATTTCAGATCGATTGCATATTCTTTGATGGTTCCTGCCTGAAAGAATCAATACAGTCGATATCTCAATAGACGAACCATAAACACCGCTGTTCAACAGCAGGATACAAACTGTGCAGTTGCACATGTGTAGAGTGTACTGTAGCTGGTATAATCACTCACAACGACCATCACGAAATTAGCTGCATAAAAAGAAATTATTGCATGTATGAAGATGTTGTCGGTTATTTTTGATTTCAGGTTATTTATAAAATAACCTAGGGTTTTTTTTCAATCTAGGTTACTTTTATTCCTTCTATCTTTTGAGAGCCAGCTTAGAGTTAGGTTAGAGTAAGGTTTATTGTGATAACGAAATGAAAATGGTGGTTGGCATCACATTTGTCACAGTACAGTAGCTCAGTGGTAAGGACAGCGGACTATATGGTGGTTGGGCACACAGCAGTGAGGGTTCAAGTCCTTCCATGGACATCTCAGATATGATATCTGTACAAACAAATAGAAGTTAAAAGATTAAGTACAAAAGATAGATGGAAAGATAGAGAGAAAAAGGGAACTGTAGGGAATGGGATGGAAGATGTGGAAGAGGAATTAGTAAATTACATAATTACTTACAATATTTTACGTCCCCAAAAAAATCCAAGCCCCAGTGTTTAAACTGAGTCCTCATATAAATCCGTTTTAAAGACAGCAAAAACAATCCTAGATTGTAATAAAATCCAAAATCAAAAATAACCTACAGTACAACATAGATACAATAGTTTAAGTTTTATTTTACAAGTGTTTCTTTGTGCTAAGTTTATGACTACTATCGCGAGTGATTTGTGACATTAATCATATATCGCAGGATAATTATTAAACTAAGTGTAACCGCAAACTGTAAGTGGTTTTGGCTTCATTAAATCCTGTACTGTAATACTGTTTGTTCCAACAGAACCTTAGTACTTCTGTTACTTAAGTTCTGTAGAAGGTGACCACAGACAAAAAGTAGGCAGATGTATAGCTTTTGAGAGATTTATGAAGGGTTTCTGGATCATTCTCTCCAGTAGCCTGTGAAGTAAGCATTTACATTGATTCTTGGCAAGATTTTCTATTTTGGCCACAAAAAATTGGGGCGAGAGCAAAAAAGTACGTAGGAGGAGGGTGGGGAAGGGGATCATTGGGGCGGCTTGGGTGTCTTTATTTGCAAGGAGTTGTGCTTCACGACAATCTCTGGCACTTTTGTTAACTATTCAAACACTGTTAAAAATGGTTTGGTAAAAGGTAAAAAAACAAAGCCTGTAATCAAATAGATATTGTGGTAGAAAATGAAAATCATATTTTGATTCGCAAAATGTATTTTTTTATTTTGTTTTGTGCCGTTTTACAAACAGATTATTTATCAATAAAAACTACTTTAAAACATGAAATGTTATGATATTTTGGTGCAGTGATAGAAACGATACAAAAATCCAAGGTTTCGGATTATTCAAACGCAAGGTTTGCATGCACTACCTGCTTACACTTACTATAGCCAAAATTTCACCCTCGCAGCCTTTTCGTCTTGCATGAATGAAAGAGATTTTCCATTGTAATATGACTTCCTTGATCAAAATTACCAAATTTAGCTTTAGAATTAAATTTGCAATGCCTGCATCTGTCACATGGATTCATCGAGGTTATTTTTTTAATTTAAAAAGATTGACAAGTAAGCACGCTTTATTGTTTGTTTTGATCCAACGCATATGTCGCTGATAAGACGATGGGAAATTTTATTGGTCAATCCAGTGCGAATTATCAAGTGGGCAGTTTTCCAAAACCAACGGTTTGTCTGCAAGCGTTTCCTTCCTTCCTTCCCCTCCTCCACCCCCTCCTCTTGCATTTTGCTCTCGCCCCAATTTTTGCTCGGACAAAATAGAAAACCTCGCCAAAACATCTACTGTGTCTCCCCGGGGAAATGAAAAGATTTTAGGAATCCCAAACAAGCAATTATGTTCTAGAATTTTGGTAAAAAAGCACCACTGATGAATGGGAATACAATACCAAAAGCCACAATAAATTGTAAACACTTCAATCTATTCTTTGTACAAATATATGAAGAAATTATCTTCATTTGCAAGTAGGCCAAGTAAATGGCGGTTAGAGGCTTAGTAGACGGTGGTAAATCACTGCCAGCTGCCGTTTAAGGAAACCCGTGGAATCTGCTTCCTCGTACATATTCGCAATAGATTTAAGATATTGTTCGTTGGCAACCTGTATAATAGGCACAGAAACAGAATTATTCTGACAAATACAATCAATATTAAATGGTTTGCTGGAATGTCTAAAAATGGTAGTAGTTTAGTACCACAGTAGCTAATGTCCATTTATTCACTCACAGAACATAGTAATAAATCATTTAATTAAATAAAAACAGCTACAGAATCAAAGTTAGCATAAAAATTAACCGTAATACCTGTTCAGTTCGCAATTTTCGAATAGATTCCAAAGCTTTGATATATCTACAAAAACAAGAATTAAAAACAAGGATTGTATTTGTTATCTAGGATGTGGGTTTTTCAGTCTACCACAGAGAAACTCTAAAGAACAGTGAAAACAAGGCCTATGATGCTCGCCTCAATACTCATGAACAAGGGGTTTGGGAAAACAAAACTCAACATCTTTCCGTTTCGAAAAATGAGTGCGTCATCCAAATTCTGAATCCTATACAGACTGTGAGCCAGAGCAAATAATTATAATATTGTCTTGCATGAAAAACAGAAGAACAAAATGCACACAAGGCGAGTCCTGAAGGTTGAACAATCAGCCTTAGTTTTTACCAGAGGAAAAGGATGCAATGTCAAATGTTTTTTAGAACTGTTTCACCCACCTTGTAGCTGCAAATATGTCGTCAAACTTCTGTTTCAAAACCTTCCCTTCACTTAAAGGCCTAGAAAAAAAGACACCAACAAAAGTAGTTTAATTTATAATACTAAGTCCTTTTTAAATTAGAAATGTTGATGAAAACTTGGATGATTCTTTCATAAACTACTTGGCAATAATAAGCTTTTACCAGTTTGAATCTTCCTGATGACAAAATACGACGTTATCTAGTACAGCTCTGGACACACCCAAAAAAGAAATCATCTGAAATGGAATTAAGAACACAGCTAGTGCAAAACTAATTATAAACGTTTAATTTATTCTAATTAACCATAAATGTTTACTGCCAATCACGACATGCATTCACCATTAAACTTTCATTATCACTAGTAATGCATTACTTAATATGAAGTTAGATTTTGCTCTGTCTATGTCATATAATGTATGTATGTACAGATGTACAGTATGCCATGCTTTCGGCACAGTTGGACTTAAAGTCCTTTCCAGTCAATAGGCCTGGCCCTAATCCACATTAAGACTTGAAATTTCAACTAAGGGATTGCAATTTTGCTCAATACTTCAAAGCATGAATTATATGTACCTTCAGATTTCAAAGCAAAATCATCTTTAGTTAGTGACTAGAATAACATGCAGAGCGTATGCAAATGAAAACAATTAGCAATTAGCATAAAGCACAAAGTCTTAATACGCAACTTTTTTTGTTACAAAACTATTGAAAATAAAGCATCAGATGGCAGCTGAACATGATAAAATGATTAATTACATACTGAATAAACTGCTTATGTATTGGAAATAGTGTACAATCATTTTATTATTACACCAAGAAATACACTAGCATTTTGGCAGTGGATTCTGATGGTTTCTGAAAATCCCAAAACTGTCGATTCCCCTGTTACAGTAAATAATTTTTCACTGATAATTAAAATATGTAAATTATAGGCTGCATAAAAAGAAACACTGACACACTTCACACTAGTTTACCACTACATATTAATCTCTTTTTAATAATTTTTCGATATGTTTGAAACCCCGGATTTATTTCAATCTTGAAATTAAGGCCTGCTAATGAATGTATAACAAAGTTTAACAAACCTCTCGATTTATTTCTGCACATTTGGAACTGAGACTGTGCCGCTAAAAAGGGAGTCAAGATTTTTATAATTTATAATTATAATCAATGTTAGTACCATATCAATATTACAATATTAGTATCACCCAACTAGTGGACTATTGCAAATCCAGCATTTTGATTGGCTACGCTACTAGTGGTCTATTACTAATAGTCATCGAGTAAAGAAATTCGCCGGGTTTGCAAACTAGTTATTGCTTTTTTTTTTTTGCCGGTAATTGCTTTTTCTGTCCAACTAGTTAGGTGATACTAAAACAATTAGACTTTACGGCCTCGTGGACTATTACTCATAGTCCATTCGTCCTTGGGGTCTAATTGTTAATTATCCCTCTTTCATTTTTCTTAGACGAAAGTAGCCGTCTATGACGGAAATGTTTAACCGCAAGGCAAGGTGTAGCTGGCAAGGTTTAGCAACCTGTAATTACTTCATGGCCGTCCGGTAAAAAAACTACATGGAGTACCTTGAGTGGGCTGATGTTTTTCTTACCCAAGTTAATGAATTTTGTGTCTTTGAGGTTAGTATCTTTAAACACTGGAAAGTAAAGAAACTCAAACTTTTGAGTCGCTGGAAGGACTGAACAAAATGCAGTCAGCAGCTATTTGCTTAGTTACTTCATATTAGCAACAATGACTTTTCTTTTTTCTAATTCTTGACAACCGGTCATAACTTATAATGTTAATCTGCATATACACAGTTAAACACCCTGTACAGTACTAAAGCATTTGGGGGAAAATTTAAAAAAATCTGAAAAGTAGGGTTTTTTAGGGCAAGTTAAAATAGGGATTTTTAGGAATTTTAGCGCCACCAACATGCCTGTCTATAATTTTCTTTTTTGTTTTATTTTAATTTTTGAGGACTCTTTTGTAAATCACTTACCAGTGAAATCGATCTCCTCAATAAAGATTATTATTATTATTATTATTATTATTATTATTATTATTATTATTATTATTATTATTATTATTATTATTA